>JACEGR010003920.1:0-95865 GCA_014170235.1 Listronotus bonariensis | reverse complement strand
TAAATTTATTTTAAAGAAATGGGTCCATGGGACCCAGTAGTAGTACTAATGTAACAAAATTTAGGTAGTAGTAGTTAAGGGTTAAGGAAATAAACAATTTTACACTTTACAGTACTAACAATTTTGAACAGTCCTTTCATCTAATGTATTTTTGTACTTGAACTGCCTCTATTTTTATGTTCTACTAATACTTTTTATTATATCCCCAAACCCCAAAATGTTTGACAGCATGACACACATGGAGGTTATGTTTCCCGGTCTCTGTATTTCATATAATTTTTACTTTACAACAACCATTTTAGCTAACTGACGCGGAGACTGTCGATGACGTGGGTCTCTTCTCTCAAGAATCGGATAGTACATACGTTTCCTCGCTTAAAGCTGATTCCGACTTAGGGGTGGTTTTCTTTAAACGCGCCGACTTTTAAGATACATACCTGTGCCTCATGAGTAAGGGTTAAATCCCATCAAATTGGGGCCCACTCTAATTTTCCTACTTTTTAAAAAATTCTACATAAACCAACGATTGGTAACCATGTAACGTTATTCATAACCTAACTTTTACAATTTAGTTGTAAGCATGGTGGGTAGATTCGTTGTACGTAAAAGTTTAAAAAACTTGTGAAAATAGAAGAGGGTTTGTGTGGTTTAAAGATTCGTTAATTGCTTTAATTAAGCTTTATTAAAAACAATCGCTTTTATACAATCCAAAGATTAAGACTACAAAAATAAGGTTAAAAGGGAGGCAGTTCTAAAAAACATTTTAAACGACCTTTTAATACTACCCTACTGCAAATATCAATGCCTGCAATACAATAAAAACTGGAGGGAGAGAATGTCATCCAAAAAAGCGGGGTTCGTCCAAAATGTTTAATCCCACCTTGTGGTGTTTTAATCAACTTTTGTTTTTGAAAAATGTGAAGGATGTAAGCGTTAGTTATTGTAACTTTGTATGTAAAATGTTGTTATTTACAATGTCAGACTTTTTTAATAACCAAACCGCAGTAATTTGTACAACTAATAGTTAAATCGGTTTTTAAGGCAAATATTACTCAATGGGTTTTTAAAATTTATGAATCAGATGCGGGTTCAAAAGAAATAATTTTTGAGGGCTCTCTTAGGGAATAACACGAAGACTTTTGGAGCCCAACAGCCTCAATTAAATGACCAGTTAAGAAGGTTTCCCTGCAGTTGAAAGGAAAAAAATAATATGAAAGATCTTGAAATACATGGCCTTTATACTTTTTGAAAGTGATATCATGTTATGGATAGATATTAAAATTTGTGTTTGGATTACTTAAGACACTAAAAAAAAACTTTGTTAATCATTTAGGAATAATATTAATAAATGTATTTAACTTTGTAAGGGTAACTTTCAAGAATAATCCCGATGAGCGTGATAATATTATATTCAAAGCTTTGGCTGCTCGGGTTTCTCTTTCTGGCAATACTAATTTTATGCATCCCTACAGTATCTAGGATGTAAAACCTACTTCTTGTACAGACCTTTTCTTCTTATTCAAAAGTGTTATGTCTACAAACTAATCCTCAATTCTCATTAATCAGACATTTTTAATCATCTTCCTTTTTTAAATAAGGGAAGAATCATCTATTGTTGTTTGTTTATCTTTGTTGCTGTTTGGAACCAATGTTTTTGTTTTTATTCTCGCGATCAATGCTTCCCGCATTATTTTTGAGATTTTTCTCATTTAGATTTAGTTTTTAACATAAACTTTATCAAGATAATTGCATATCTTAACTGATTATTTACTTTTTTTTAAATCTTTGGATAATCCACGAAGGCAGAGAGCCTAAATACTAAAGTACCGTGGGTGTCTTAAGCAAGGTAAGAGGAAGTTTGTTAACACGGATTTAAAAACTTGAAGATTTGGGGGAGAGGGAAAGACCTCCGCTGGCAGTAGGTTCCACAGTCTAGAAACTCTCGGGATAAAAGAACGAACAAAATGGGAAGTTCGGGGCCTGTCCAATTGGACCGTATAGGGATGCATACGTGCGGCACCACGAGTTTCTCTGTTCGGAGCTGCAAGAGAAGGGACTATACTGAATAATTCGTCGGAGCTGAAGCCGTAAAAGTATTTATTTTATTAATTAAATAAATAAGAGAATAAAACAGATTTTTGTGGCTGTGAGGCTTATGGTGTTTTTAAAATAGGCCCGCCATATGTAAACACTATCGGACATAAGTAATTTCAATAAAAAAATAAGTTAACTATTAGTTAACTTTTACATTTTTATTTTTACTTATTTTATCTTGGCAAAGGTGGCAGACTTGCTAACAAAACGTAGTATTTTTTTGTTTCTTTTTTTATTTTTTATTTTCAAGTGACCGTTAAGTTCATAGGAGTCAATGGGGGTGAACAGGGTAAGCTCGGTATACCCCGGAACTAGAACCAAAGAGGTTCAATTTTTTGTAGATTGAGGCGTGTACCCAACAAATTATCATCGAATAATAACAATACTTAAATTATCCAAGCAGCCATGTATACTGGAAATACATTACGTCCCTTGTTACAACACAGTGAACACCCAGAATCATTTATTAATTCTGTCCATACATATTTTAATGGATCCGATCCACTTAGCGACAATAGCCAAAGTGCATTTGTTATTGCTTTTATTTGCTTAAAAATTGTTAATAAAGCAAACATTTTTTCTAATGAAGGCCAGATTTAAATACTTGGCCGCAAGTAAAGAAACGCCCTTAGAACTAAATTTGGCGACATTAGCAATTCTGATCGAATTAAATTGTTAAAATCATTTAAATTAAAAATTAATTTCGATCCCAATTTAGATGTAAACACAAACCTCTTTTTAATTAACCAAAATAAAGCCACAGCACTCAATATTCTAACTAAAACCAACTTTGAATTAGAAATCCTATTAATAAATATAGAGTATAGAACACTACCTTATACTCGTACGTATTAAATCATTCAATAATAAAATATTAATTAACATTAAGATCTTTTTTTTAACCTTCTTTTTAAAAAGGTTAACAGACCGCGAAAGTATGCTCAGTACATACCCCTTCTCTACCAAACACCCATTAACCAAACATTACAATACCTCAATTATTAATAAAGTTCCCAATCCATAATAATAAACCGTCTATCTCAAGCCAACCTATTTATATAAATCACGGACCAATTTAACCCTCAGCTAATATCAACTTTATCAACGAATTTTTATTTTGTCATATTTCTAAGAAATTTTATTTTTTCGAATTGTCCGTCCCCGTAAGAATTGCTTCGTAATGCAAGTCAAGACCCATCAGTAGTGAATTGGGGAACATATTTTTAATAATTTATCTCCTAGTTTGTGTCAAAAAAGTATTATTTTTTAGTGTTTCAATATTGTACAGGTAGGTGATTTTTTTGTTTTGCATATAGGGGTAAGGGTTAAAGGGGTTTACGCCATTATAATTTTTTTGTATATTTATAAGTATAAAACTTGATAAAAACTAGTTAAAAACTATTACACTTACCTACATAAATGCTGTTTTTTCAACTTTTTTATACAGAGTCTCCTTGACTCTTTAGGTTGTTTAGGTTTTTTTTTGTATAAATTGACTCTTTAGGTTGTTTAGGTTTTTTTGGTATAAAGCAATAAATGATGAATTTGCTATTATTAAAGAGAATGGTTCATATAATAGGATCTAGATACAGCGTAATTGGTAAAAGAATATAGTATAATAATATGAATTCGTAAGAAAATACTTTTTCTGCCCCATAAGTCTTTTTTATAGATTTTTTATCCAGAATAAATTAATATTACGTCATTTTTTGTTTATTTCAGTATAATGGCGTGCAGTTCAAAAGGTTTGTTAGAAAAACAGTTGGCAGAAATTTTAAACAGCGAGCAGTTTTGGGAAGAAGATGCTGTGGAGGTAAATTTCGACCAGTAGGATAATTTAAATATTATGGTTTTAAACGAAGTTACTACATTGGAAGAAATGGAGACCTTTGCCGATTAGAGTGACCTGGGTGATGACGATGAAATTTTTAGCGACCACAACACTGACAGTGAGCAAGCGATTTCAGACTCGGGTGAAGAAGAGATCCAAGTAGAAATACCTATGAAAAAGATTTTACAACTTAGGGGGCGCACGGCAGCTCATAATTTAATTACTGTTTTACCAGGACTTACAGAAACTGCTCGAAATGATCCTCCGTCAACACCCCACGTTGCTTGGCGTTTACTTTTAACTGATAATATGTTGAGAAAAATAGTTACTTATACTAATATAAAAATAGGTATGTGTCGAGGAAATTATCGGAAGTTTAGAAGATATCCACATTCAAAAAAAAAAAAAATGTAAACCAGCATTTACGAACGAAACCACCTTATCTGAATTAAAAGCATTTTTGGGACTCTTATACTAACAAGGAATTTTTAAGTCCGGTCATGAGGACATTAGATCAATGTGGGCGACACATACAGGCGAATTTCGGGGAAAACCCGGCCATAAATCGGAAATACCAACTTCGCAATTAAGGCCTATTCTGAGTATAATTTCATTATCTAGTTACCTGGGTATAATAAACAATCACCCTTTTATTTTTAGTCTTGTCACTTGCAGAAATATTTTAGTTAAAAGCTGATGTTCGTGGAGACTATTTCATTGTGATTCAAAAGCGCCTGTGAAAATTAATAATTTATATTCAGTTTTTCGGCAAAGTGTGGGTGAAAATTTTGTAAAGTAACTATGGAGCCTATTGCTAGTGGTAAGTAGAATATTAAAAATAATATTTATTTAAAATATTTCTTTACGTTTTTTTATACTGGTGTTCTAAAAAGTTAACAGTTAATTTTTTCTTTATTTCAATTTTTCACTTTCTGCTAAAGTAAAAGTATGATTTCCCGTAATTTCCCGCATTTAAATTAGCTTTAAATTATTGTTTAATAAGTCCTTTGTAAGATCCCATCTTAAGTTGCTGCGATAATTTGCGATCTTGACAAGAAAATATTTTTAAAGATTTATGGTCTGGCTCCAAATTCGTAAATAAAATGTAGGTCCCAAACGCAACAAATTATTTTCTCTTACTAACTTAAAGAATCAATTTTTACAAAATAAAACATTATTTTATAGAAAATTAAATAGAGAAATAAAAAAATGCCATATGGGTTTAAAATTCAATATGGCGACCAATTTTAAATGGCGAAATCTTATTAAAATATATTGTTTTAACCCTTAACTGGTATCGTCGGGTCATTTTGACCCGAGCGCGCAAATTTCTTTTAATAAGTCTTTAAAACGAACGCGAAATCACGACATCTCTCGTGACTTTGTCTAAGTTGTTTAGATGCGTAAGCCTGTTAAGAATCAGTCGGTTAAGGGCGTGCGCGCACTGGGCGACCAGGTCGCGACGGCCAAGTCGTCGCGACCAACAGATATATACAATTAAATTGCATTTAACGCACTACCGACTACTACCAAGAGGTCGCGACGGCCAACGAAAACCTCCGCGACGTACAGGCGGCCAGTGAAGCGCCGCGACCAGCGAGGTACACAATGCCTAGTGTTTAGTAGCGCACTGGCGGTCGACGCGGATGGAATAAAATTTTTCTTCCCTGAAACCACGTGCAGTCAGTTTGAAAATAGTGGCTTCGGTTGTCGTCTCGTTGGGTTTGTTGCATGGTGGATGCCTGTTGATGACTTTTGTAATGGCGTCGAAAAAGGCAACGGAATTCGATACTGAACGCTTCATTATGGAGATTGAGAGCCGTCCATCCATCTGGGATTTATCTTGCAACGACTACAGCAACCGAGATGTTAAAAAAAACACTGGGAGGAGTTAGTGGATATTTTTGGAGGCGACGGACTTAGTGATGAAGAAAAAAGAAAACTGGGTAAGTATAAACGACTTTAATAAAATTTGTATGTACTTAATTATACATGTGAGTTAGCAATATAGGTACATATACTAACTATGCCTTAGATGTAGTTATTCTGCCAATCAACTCTTCCTTCATTTTCAAAGAAGTCAGCAAATAAATCTCTGTATTTTACTGAAGATCTACTGCCCCTTTCCATATAACCTATGGGTGTATTATAGAGACCTACTGTTTCTGCTGGATCAAGTGTATGTTCAAATTGATAGCCATCTTTGGTCCGTACATAATTGTGCAAAACACAGCAAGCTTTTATGATATTTATAGCAAAACTTCTCTTGACATTTAGAGGGCGATGGAAAATTCGCCACTTGTTAGCCAGGATCCCAAATGTGCATTCAATATAACGTCTAGCTCTGGATAATCTATAATTAAATATTTTCTTCTTAATAGTCAAATGTTTTCCGCCGTAAGGACGCATAACATGTTCCGATAAACCGAAAGCCTCATCACCCACCAAAACGTATGGCATTGGTTCCTTTGTAGAACTGGTGGAAATAGGATGTTTTTCTGGAATATTAAGTTCATTTTGCTGAAGTGCCTTATAGAACATAGAATCCTTAAAGACTGTAGAATCACTTTCCTTTCCGTCTGCACCAACGTTAACAGCTATGAATTTATAGTCGGAATCACATACTGCTAATAATAGAAGTGAAAAATAATGCTTGTAATTGTAATTTATTGAACCGGAATGACTTGGCTTGATTATGCGAATATGCTTTCCATCTATCGCACCTATGCAATTAGGAAAGTTTGCTCGGTTTTTAAAGCCCTCTGCGATTTCTTGCCAATATTCTTTGGATGGTTCCGGCAAATACTCATCTTTCAGATTTTTCCATACCGCTTCGCAAACCTGCAGTACTATTTCCCTGACAGTAGTAATTCCAAGCCTGTACGCAAAATGCAGGTCAACAAAGGAACATCCTGTTGCTAGATACCTGTAATAAATAAAAATAGTACAATTAGTAACATATTTTTTTTCACAAAATGTGACTTGAAGAAACATTTTTAAGGTGTGTTGCAAAAAAGTATTAGATATAAGGCTACAAATCGGCCGAGCTAAAAACACAATAAGTAAGTATATCTTTTTTCTTTAATTTCAGGCATAACCCTACAAACAAGGTGGAAAAGCATTAGAGACAGCTTTAGCAGGGAGCAAAGAAGACTTAAATCTCTGAAGTCTGGATCAGCAGCTGACCGTAAAAGCCCCTATATTTATGCAACTCAGCTGACATTTTTAAGTAAGTGTTCTTCGGGAGTTACAACCACAGGATCGAAAGTTCACGAGACAGCTGATACAATTCTCGAAAGTTCAGATGAAAAGCCAAATGGCCCATATGACACTAAAAGAGAGACCCTCAAAAGAAAGAAGGGCATTAGGAAGAACACAGATGCTGATGAAGACTTGGCCTCCACTTTAAAAGCCTCTCTGGAACGCAGAGAGAGAATGGAATCTGAAGCTGAGTCAGATTCTGATAGATTATTTTTGTTGTCATTACTGCCGGATCTAAAAAAATTCCCGACAATGAAAAACTTTCGACCAAACTTGAATTGATGAATGTAATTAAAAGAAAACTAGAGGTTGCATCAACCCTCCGCCGTCCTCAGGAAGGAATGGTTCAAGCAGGTTTCAATCATTGGAATTACAATCCAGCGCCAACGTACGGAACGATCGTACCAGTCCCTCTTCAATCACCTACGTATCCTGTTCAACCCTATCCTCGTTCATCTACGCAAGTGCCACAAAACGAAAGATCTGATGTATATGAACAAGGACCATCGAGTCACAGTTCCTCGGTGTGCGAAGAAACAAATATTTCTCTAAGCTCTCCCGAATCCGAATTATTAAATTTGTTTTAAAACAATGTACTTGTAGAGTTTCTTTAAATACATGTATACTAATGTAAAAAATAGTATCACTTACCTTAAAGTAACAAGGAGTTTTTCTTCTGGAGAAATTGACTTTCTCATTTGCGTATCTGTTCCTTTCAAAGACTCATGTAAGATAGCCAACAGCTCATCAAAAGATTCTTTCGACATCCGAGTATAATTAAAAAATTTTTCTTTGTATTTCCTCAAATCGTTATAAAATGTTTTAAACATTCCATTTTTACTACGGGTTCTTATCAAAGGATGCACCCAAAACCTTTTCTTTCTTACTATCTTTCTTCGTTTTTGCAACCTCAACAAATAGATAAAAGCTGCTGCTTCCTCGAAGTTCATTTTGAAACTGAAATTTATAGGTCGCATACTGGCCGTGATCATTGTCGCAAACTTTTTGGTCGCGACGACATGGCCGTCGCGACCTGGTCGCCCAGTGCGCGCACGCCCTAAGAGAACTGTAAGTGGGTGGTTTTAACGTTTTGGGTCCATTTTGACCCGACGATACCATATACGTATATTTTTTTACGACTATGGATACGGTTGTGATTGACGGAAAACGGTACACAAGTGAAGAGGTACAGGCATTATTTTTAGACGATGATGATGGTGATATAAGTGACGCTAAAACTATAGACAGTAACCATGACAGTGATTCAGAATACGATATTCAGTGTGAGAACCCCATTCCAGAGAATACTAGGATCGAGGATCCAGGGCCTTCAACAGTGACCATAACGGACATCAGCGATCAGAATCCTGTACCTACAGTAGTGAACAGTGACGATGAAGAAACTGATATTTTTGATGGGCCATCAAGGTACATATATAGTAAAAATAGATACAAATGGTCCAAAATTCCACCAACTACGGGTAGAACACGAAGTCACAACATTATTATGCATCTTCCTGGGCTAAAGGGTGCTGCAAGAAACTGTGTCGAAAAAACGCCGTATAGTTTCTGGAACCTATTAATTGATGATGATATTATTAACATAATTGTGGAGTGTACGAATGAAAAAATTAGCGAATTGTCATTCTCGTATGGTAATACAGCCTCTTTTGTTGAGCATACTGATTTCTTAGAAATAAAAGCACTCTTTGGACTACTATATCTTACATCGGTATTTAAATCTAATCACGAAGATGTTGAAGGACTATTTGCAAATGACGGTACAGGACGTGACATATTTCGTGCTACGATGTCAGTGAAACGATTTTTATTTTTATTAGCTGCCCTACGTTTTGACAGTGTGGCTACGAGGAATGAAAGACTTAATGACAAATTGCGATATATTAGTGAAGTTTTTAATAGATTTATAGAAAACTGCAAAAAGTGTTATATACCAGGAGATTGTCTAACTGTTGATGAGATGCTAGTTGGTTTTAGAGGTCGTTGTTCCTTTCGCGTCTATATAAAAAGCAAGCCTAACAAATATGGGTTGAAAGTTATGTGCCTCTGCGATTCTAAGACGCATTATTTGCTAAATGCTTTTATTTATGCAGGGAAAATGGAGGCACCTAATCCTCAGAAGCTTTCTGTTCCGACGTTATCTGTTTTAAATCTTATCGATCCGATTAAAAATACTGGAAGAAATATAACTGGTGATAATTGGTTTACCTCCATAGAACTGGTAGACAAATTACTTGCACAGAAGCTTACTTATGTTGGAACTGTACGTAAAAACAAAAAGGAGATTCCTTCCTATATAATTCCAGACAAAAAAGATGCACCGTGTTCGTCTAAATTTGTTTTTACTTCATCAAAAACAATGGTTTCTTCTGTAACAAAACAAAATAGGTATGTACTTCTTCTGTCCTCCATGCATCATGACAACAAAATAGACGATATTTCAAAGAAACCTGATATCGTGCACTTTTATAATTCTACCAAATCAGGTGTGGATAGCCTGGATCAAAAATGTTCTGCTTATAATACTGGTCGAAGAACAAGAAGGTGGCCATGTGCAATGTGGTATGCCATTATGAATATTGCCTCTGTAAATTCATTCACACTTTTTCAAGCTGGTACTGACAGTAACATGACAAGAAGACAGTTTACGCTTACTTTGGGAAGATCAATGCTTGAGGCACATATGCAACGCCGCTTAACGCAATCCAGACTTCCCAGGGAAATTCCGATAATAATTCGCAAAATACTTAAGCTTGATGATGAATCAGTTCCACCCACAACAGAGCCAAGAGTGGTGACACAACGTCAACAGGAGACTTCCAGAAAACGGCGCAGATGCTATATTTGTCCATCAAGTAAAGACAATAAATATTCAACTGTGTGTGATACATGTCAAAATCCCGTTTGTAAGAATCACAGCAATCAACTAATAAAATGTTTAAATTGCAAAAAGAATAATAGGCCATAAAAGGATCTTGCAGATTTTTTTGTTATTGTTTCAATCTAAATAATTTTTTTACTATTTAAAAGAATGACCTTTTTGCTTAAAACCAAACAATTTTTTTGATAAATATTTTTTTTTATTTTTTGGGGTGTTTTTGTGGACACGTACATTTTTGATGCGAAATTTAACTTTTTTTACTTTTGTATAAAACATTTTTTTGTTAAGCTTTTGGAACTAACTGTTTATTTAAAAAATGTACTTACATAACAACATAGTAATAAATACATAAAAACTTTAATTTGCTTTGGTTGTTTTTTTATATACTTGATTTAAAAAGTCGGGTCAGATTTGACCCGAAGATACCATATACGAGTGCCAAAATGACGATACCAGTTAAGGGTTAATTACATTGAACTAAGCATTAAAGAAACAGTTTTAACAATCATTCATGTAGTTTCAAAATATAAATAATAATCCAAACAGTTATTGATAATGTAGTTTTTTAGAATAACATTCAATTCTTCAAGCTACGGTCTCAATTTTGGAAGATTTTTCTAATGTAATTTGAAGTACCATTGATTGCAAAGTATAATCTGTACTAATATTATAAAGAGGAAAGATTTTATTGTTTGTTTGAATTGAATAGGCTCCGAAACTACTGGACCGATTTAAAAAATTATTTTACCATTAGAATCCTACATTATCCCCGATAAACATAGGCTATTACTAGTAATAAAATAATTAACAAAATTACAACTTATTTTTTCAGGGTCTGCAACAAAATCTGCTTTGTTTAAAAGAAGCCAACTTGTCAATTGGTTAAGAATTTGTCAGTCCAAGGAAAGAATGGAGCAGTGTCGTTATTTGGCAGAAAAAGTGACCTCTACCATGCGAGTTGAACGCTTGTCAGAAGAGTCTTCAAAAGTCTTACATAAATTCATCGAGAAATATGACACAAAATTGTCAACAGCATCAAGAAATAAAACTGCATTTGAAAATAAAAATCGAGATTGGTTAAATATTGAGTTGGAGTTTTCTTCGTCAATGAATGAAGCTCAACCAGCCGAAATGCAGGATACAACTTCATCGAGTAGAGGGAGGCCATTCACTGGATTTTTAGATTTGAGTGAACGATCAAAAAGAAGAAGAACTGAACAGATCGAAGCCCGGAAGAACTAACATTTGCTGTTCAAATGAAGTTTAGGTCCGAAGGTAAACTGGATGAAGCAGATGTGTTAAAAAATGTTGCATTCTCAACACAAACCCGTGCATCAAAATATACAAAATTTCTTCAAAAAGAATGTGAAATACCATTTGCAGCGGACGAAGCCTTATCGCTTTTTGTAGAGGCTTAATTGACAAAATTTCAATATAATCTAATAAGAAATTCGGCAAAAAGCCATAAGTCAACTCTTTATCCTAATTATGAGTCCGTAACTGCCGCGAAAAAAGATGCTACCCAGAAAACCTAAACATTTCTGAAGATGTTGCTGAAGTGCCTCTTCAAAGTTTGCTGGATCATACATCTTTAAGGTTATTTGAGTCCCTAAAAGAAGTTTTAAATTCTTTAAACCAAGAAAATTATAATAATTTACATTTAATTTGAGGTAAGTTGGGCAATCAAAATATCTCAAAAACTATAGACCGCACGCGAAAGCATTAAATAGCGCAAAGAAGGGATTGCGCGAGGGGAACTGATTGTGCAACAACTACGGGTGACGGGGCGATCGAGAAAAGTATCCGTGCGCATTGTTTATTTTGTGATTAAAAGTAAAATAATTGCAAGCTGGAAAATTTTATCTGTAATAGTTAAATGTATTCCGTTCTCAATCAAGTAAGTGTTAATCTTAAGTAAATTTATTGCAGTTTTAATATGTATAAATATTTTGAATACAATTCTAACCGGTTTTTTAATAAATTCACTTTTTCTTTAAAATTTCAGGTTGGGGTTAGTTGAGCTACAGTTGCCCAACTAACCCCACGGTTTTAGGTATAATTTTTTTTTATTTTTTTTTTTTGGATACGGACTTATAACAGTAAAACACTAAAGTCTCAAGATTTAAAAGAGACTGCAACCGGAACTTTATACAAGCAACAAAGAAAACGAGCTCTGAAAATAGTTCGACCATACCCAAAGGCTGGTCCAAGAAAAGCTGCAATTTTAACAGATACAGAAGGCATTACAAGAGAAGCAAAATAAAACTACTTAAAAAGTTTAAAAAACAAAGATGAATTGATAGATATTAAATCCAATAGTTAAGCTAAGCTAGGTACGTTGCTGTTTTATTATTAAGATTTGTTGTTTTGTCACTATAAGATTATAAATATAAAAAGCAAATTGTCAAAATGTATTTTTATTGTAAACGTATCTAACATTCAAGCCCTGATTTGACTATACTTTCTAAGTGCTCCACTTGCCCCATACCCTTGCTCAACTTACCCCACCTATGGGGTACGTTTTGGCATACTGGACTATCTACATTAAAATAGATGTAGCTCCTAAATTCGACTTATTAGAAAGAAACTACTATGGACACGATTAATAAGGAATAAATTGCTAATCCATCAGTATGCGTTATACGTCATTAAGACTTATTTTTGAGGAGCTATAACCGATCAAGTAAAAAATTGCTCAACTAGCCCCGCCCTACCCTACTCAAAACATGTCAATAGGTCTTATGGTTTCGTAATTGTTAAACTTACGATTTTTGGCACAATGTTTAAAAATTGCATGTAAAGCATTGTGGTTAACTTGTCCAACAAAAAATTAAACACGTTTGCTCAGTCCGATACCAGAAATATTTGACATTGACAGGCTGGATTAAAAATAAAAAATATGTGGCGGTATAAATATTCGTGATAGACTCAACAAAGGTACCTAAAAAAATTTAAAAGTGTTTTTATTATGAATTACATTTTATTACTTGCCCAGAAACTAGGTGGTCTGTGGTGACGTTTCAGAAATGGCACTTCTTAACCTCTGGTTAAGGGTTAATGTGCTACTGGTTCATTTGTCATCATATTTTTTTAAGTCAGTTTCTAGTATGTTGGCTATATTATTAATAAAATTTTGGTTTTGTATTGGGTATATTTTTATGCCACAAATTAAATATGTAAAAAGATTAAGTTTTTGGTAAAAATTTCAGATATGTTTTTTTTTGTTTGATCTGAGTTTTTTACAATGGTAAGCTTTGTTTTCTATTTGCTAAGGCTAAAACCACTACAAATAGTAATTAACTGCTAAATGAACAATAAGGAAACGCAAAGATAGTATTTTATATGTTTAGGGACAAAAGCATTTTATTTAATTTTGCAAATAAAGTTTGCTTGTTGACAAGAGTCCCCGAGTAATGGGATTTCAAAGGATACTTTCGTAGCATACGGGTACACAGGATGTTGTTACTTCTTATTTTTTTTCTTTGGTGTTTAAAAGAAATATATATAAATATACGCGGATAATTTTTTAAACATTGTAAAAATTTCAAAATTATTTTCTATTCTCTTACTTTAAACACCGGTATTCCACTTAAACCTAAACATTTAATAAAACATTTTGATCGATAACATATAAAACATGATAATAGATTTTATAATACGCGCCAATAATTAAAAAAAAACAGTTTTGAAATTCTTTCAAATGTGCCGCAAGACCACCTATTTCTTTTTCAAAATAGCGCCCATCTTTCAATTTGCTATTTATATCTGTCATTTCTTGCTTATATAATGGTTTATATTTTTATCAAAAAAATACCGAACAATTTAAAAGTTAGAGGAGGGGTCCTGAAAAAATCAGATTCAAGTTTATTTGCATTTTCTGAGACCATTTTCTATTTTAATGTATGTTTTTTTACACCATCAGGGAGTAGGGAATTCAGCGAACAAAAAGTTAACTAACTTTTTAAAAATTAACACATACATTTTCGACTAAAACTAAGGGTCTTTTTTAATAATAACTTAAAATAACGTAAAAGAAATAAATATTTTAAACCAAAAAGAATACAGTGTATTTGGGGTATGCAAAGATACCTCTTAACCAAATTTTATTTAAATTTTTCATATGGTTATTTAAATTTTTTATAAAAATTTCAGGGTGATGTAAAAAAACGTAAATACAAAAGTTGGAAAGCTTTTTACGACCTACAACTTTGTCATTTAGGCTGTTTCTATAGGACGTGTAGTTTTGTCGAAAATCTAAAAAAACTGTATTTTACACTTAAACCCTCCTTTCTTCCTTTTCCCGACCCTAAATCGCAAGTAATTTTTTTCGTTCATTTTTTTTTATTTTCCATCTTTTTTAATGGGTTACATTTAACTATATTTATTTTACTTTTTACTTCTTTTAAATGCTTTAGCATTAGTCTATAACAATAAATTACATTAGTATTACTAGCGTAAAAATTGCAAGAACACAAATTCTAAATAAATTACAATTTTTGTGTTATCTATTGTTATATCTGCAGTCAATATTTAGCAGTCATGTTTACGTGAGAAATGGAGACAAACTAAAAGCATAATTATAACAGTTATGACCACCTCCTTGTTATTAGATAACTAAATACCAAACAATTTAAAATTTAGGGAGGGGGTCTCGACTTTAGACCAGCACTGTATTTTTAGAAATAATGGTAGTATACTCCTAAGCAGTTTTCGTTTTTTGTTTAACCAACGCTGTATACCCTTTAACTTCTTCTAAAGCCTACTTCCACTTATAGAGTTAAAGATCAACTTTTATAAAAAATGACAAATTGACTTGACAAATTAAAAAAAAAAGTTGAACACTTGATGGACCACACTCTAAATATATTGGGATAATTTACCATAAAATAAACATATAATTTTTTTTATTATAAAATAAACTTATACAGGGTGGTGTCTTTTCGTTGACCTTGTAGGGTATAGCGAAAACTAAATAAGATTGAACAAATCTGATTGCGCAAGCTTGATTTCGATTTAAAAAAAAAAAATTGTGGTAAAAATAAATTATGACTAACTTGATTCGTTTTGGAGGTACAGAGTTTTTTAGATTTTGGTAATTTGTCCAAACACTTGTATTTCGCTTAATATTCGAGGTTAAAAAATATATAAGCAGAAAAGTTTTAGGGATTTCTACGTAGAATTTAGTGATATACCTATATTTTTTCATTGACTTTTATTTTTTACGTTAATTTATTAGGTTAGGTCAAAAAATTGGTATTTGTTTTTAATGAAAATCAAAATGTATATTTTCTTACCAGTTAAAAGGTCTTTTTAAATGCTATGAGAAATACATTTTTAATAGTTTTGGAAATATGGCTATTATCAGAATTTTTTTGTCACGAAACCCTGTATATTATATTACTGTTGCAAAAATATTTTTAATTTTTTTTTTTAATATCACATTACCAAAAATTATAGTTATACGTACTTAGATTTGGAAGCTCATATTTTTGAAACTGTTAGAAAAATTATTTTTAATATGGTAAATCCTTAAAGGTCTTTAAATTATCTTTTTAGTGGTAACAAAACATACAGGTTGTTTTATTGTAAAAATCCCACTTTGTATTATACATTTAAAATAAAAGCCAATAAAAAAAATAGGGATGTCACCACATTCTACGTAAAAATCCCTGACACTTTTCTATTTAAATTTTTTGTAAATCTCTAGTATTAAGCAAGTAACAAGTGCTTAGCCAAATTGACAGAATTGTTTAACACTCTGTATCTTTTAAGCGAATTAAGTTAGCAATGATTTACTTTCTTTATTAAATTTGTTTTAAAAATTGAAGCGGTATTTTTAAAAATAGCCAATGTCTAATTTTTTATATTTTTGAGGAAATTAAAAAAACTTTAACAGACCTATGTGGCTAACTCTACAGACGTTTTTGTAATATATTTGTAAATTAATCTGTATTTCGCGCATTTAGAACTATATTTGAAGGTTCCATAAGCATTTTTGTAAATTCCAAATTTACAGAAAAACATGACATTGGCTGTTTTTGCTAAAAATTCAAAATAAAATGTGCTACAATTTTATTTACCATTTTTATTAAAAATACAAATACACTTTAACACTCGTCAAAAGAACCATCACACCCGTTACTATTATTATCCTCATCCAAATCGATGTCATTGTAAACTTGAATTTTTTTATAATGCCACACACACTTGGTTTTTGAGGAAGGCTGACAGAGCTAAGACATTTTTTATTTTCACACTGTTTATTGGTATTGGATTTTTGTACAACAGTTTTAGCTCTAAGCTCTTTGGAAAAATATTGCTTGTATTTGTGAAGCTAGGCAATATTTCAGTCGCATTATTAGGCTGACTATGGCAGTTCTGGGTACAATAGTTGGTTAGGATATGACAACGGAATTTTTACATAGGGTGGTGCAAACAGCACAAAATTAAAAAAATGACATTGGCTGTTTTTGCAAAAAACCCTTCAATGTAAATCGTGGTTGCGAAGTCAGTTTTGTTCTATCTCTGCTAATTTTTACTAAACTCCTAATTTTTCTATTTAATTATGTTGTATATTTATACTGGGTATTAGAATAAATATAATTTGTACAATAAGTTACATACCAGGTTTTAGTATAACTAGCGTAAACACTGCAAGAACCAGAAATTCTAAATCAATTACAATTTTTTTGTTGTCTATTGTTACATCGGCAGTCGATATTCAGCAGTCATCTCGACTTGAGAAATGGAGAGACATTGAGAGCATAATTAATACTTTTATCACCACCTCTTTGTTATCAGATAATTAACCGCTTTCCAACTGAAAAATTTTATGACGTTTTTTCTAATTTAATGAGGTCACGAGAAAATCTTTGTACACATCCGGTAATTTTAAATTACGATAAACATTTTTGTTGGAGATTGTTGTTTGTATTTGTTATTTGTTTGGGTCAAATTTAGTAATTGGAATTTGACCCGCTTCCTGACAAACGATTGATTTAAAATTGGGTACAAATCTTAATCACAATACAATATAATCCATTCCCTATGATTGTTAATCCAAGATGGCCGCCGATACAAAATGGTGGATTACATATTACTTCACTACAACCTCTATATGGGTATCAAATGAAAGTGCTTGGTTGGTAGAATAGAGCCAACTTTAGGAAAATTAAAATCCAAAATGCACTTGAAATTTTAATCATAATATAAACTTTGAATACTCTTCTACCAACGGTTTTAAAATTTGTCTGATTAATACCCCAGATTGGTGGAAATATTGGTGTAATTTAATGGCCAGGACTTACCAAATTAGTTTTTAGTCTATTTACACCGATTACCATATTTTGTACGTATATACAGGGCATTTTTTTAATGTCCCCTCCTTTTATTTATAACGGATAAATTTTAAAAAGTCAAACTTTGGAATATAAAATTAATTCATAAATACTATATTTACTATAGAGTAAAATAACAGATGAAAATTTAAAAAAGGCGGCTGTGCGCCATTTTAGAAAAAATAAGTAAATGAAAAGGGGGATCTTGTGACATATCATTTTAAAGCTGACCAGTACTTTATAACCCTAAAATATAAAATCAATATCTTCACCTTATACAAAATGGCGGTACTTTAAATATAACCTAAATACCTAATTTGCATGGCCATATTTTCAAGGTAAAACAGTAAGATGTACCTAATATGGTAGGTATTGTTTTTAAACTTTTTAAAGATCTTTTTAATGGTGATACTGGTAGTAATATACAGCGTAAGAAAAAAGTATATACTTTTTAATGACGCACCCTGTATATTATATCACCATTATAAAGCTCTTTAAAAGAGCTTTAAGTAAATGCTATAGTAGGTATATCTAACTTTATTAGATATGACCATCGAAATCAGAAATTTAGGTAATTTTTAAAGTACCGCCATTTTGAAGTAGGTGAAGGTGTGGGTTTTTATTTTAGAGTTATAACGTACTTATCAGGAGCTCTTAAATGATGTGTCACAAAACCCCCTTTTCATTTTATTTTTCTTTAAAAGATGGCGGCCAGCCGCCATCTTAAAATTTTAATCTGTCAATTTTACCCCAAAATTGTAGTATTTATGCACTACTATCATATCCCATAATTATACATTTTTAAATAAATCCATTCAAAAAATAAAAGGAGGGAGACATTAAAGAAATGCAATGTATAATTTATTATGTTGAAACTTAAGGGTAAAGAAATTTTTTAGATATTTAGTATATTAGTTTGTCTTTTCTTGTGTATAAAAATTAAATGTTTTTGTTTAATACCTATATTTTTAGTTTTTAGAAACTTTGCAGAATCTAGTTTAGTTTATTTTTAAGTTATGTAGTGTGTTTCAAATCAGTTCGGCTTACTGGGATATTTAAAATTTAATTATAATAGAAAAAATGATTTAAAAAAGTTGTAGTCTATTTACCTCTGAATTTACAGTCCTTTTGATGACGGCTGTATCTTGTTTGGTTTTTGAGATATTAAGAACAAACTGAAAATAATTTTTTTGTTTGTTTTTGCAATATTCTGTATTATTTATGTTATAAAATTGTTCTTTGTGTTATTATTAATTTATTACATTTTTTTCTGATGTCGGCCATTTTGTTTCATAGCACATGGTTTATTTTTATATATATAAAAAGACGTAAAAACTAATTTTTGCTTAAGGAAGGCCATGACTGCAAAGACCAACTAAATTAGAAACATATTTTAGTTGAGAGTATTTGACTAAATTAAATATATAAATAAATTTTTTTTGTATTTAGAATACTCTAATGACAAAAAAAATTAAAAGGATTTTATTATTTATTTTAGGTGCATTTTTAATACCATATTCACTTATGTTAGTATTTGGAGCCGTTCCACTTTTTTATATGGAATTAATATTAGGACAATTTAATAGACAGGGCCCAATTAGCATATGGAGGATATGTCCTTTATTTAAAGGTAAAAACGTTATAATTTTTATACATTTTATAGCCATAGATAATTACAAATATTTTAAAAAATAATATATAATAATAAACGAAATTAACCATAAAGGTAATTATACAAGGGGCACTTCAAATTTTAACATATTTTTTTGTATAGGGGCTTGAATTATTTTAAATTTTATTTTTACACATCTTTACCTTTTGGCTGTTACATTCCACTAGCATAAAAATAAAATGGGTGATTTTACGATAAAAATGAAGTCTTTTATTTTTAATGAAACACTTCGTATACTTTTTATAATTCTTTAAAATTAACTAAATCAATATTAAAGGATATAATTTAACAATTAAAATAGCTTTAGTGTAACAAATATTTTGACAATACCCTTGCTTTCTTGACTTATTTTGTGTAACATTGTATGTAACACATTTTTATGAAATTATACTTATTATTTCCACGCAGTTATTGTTCTTAGGAAATGGTAGTTTAAAAAAATAAATATTTTGGATTATTGAAAAGTATACAGGGTATTTTATTTAAATTACCTACAAAATTTCCCTATATAAGAAAGCCGGATATGTTGTTTTTGTGCAAATGGTATATTACAATAAAATGGTAAAGATTCGTGAAAACATTTTAACCAATCTAAGCCTATTTCAAAAAGAAAAATCTTAATAACTTTATTTGTTTTAAAAATATTTAAGATCAGAATAGTCAATCACCATATAAAAAAATAATATGCTTGTGTTTTTAAAAAACTTGTATATTTGTTTTAGGTGTAGGTTTTTGTGCAGTATTAGTAGCATTTTATGTTTCCTTTTACTACAATGTTATATTGGGTAAGTCTTTTAAAGTTTTTTTATTTTACAACTTTAAATATAGAACTATTATACCCCACATATTAGCTTTGTTCGCGGGTTTGATTCTGAACCGGTTCTGGGACTATTCGCATGCGCAGTGAAAAAGCAGCGTTCGCGGTAAGTAAAATCCCGAATTTTTAGTAACAGTTCTGTGTTCGCGGGTAACAATGGAATCAGTTCGTTACCGGTTCGTAACCTGATTAGCAGTCCTGGGATTTTTGTTGGAACTAAAAGTTCAGTTCGGAATTTCATGCGCATTGTCGACATGGTCAGCTGTTTTCTGTTTTTGTGGTACAGAAATAAACCGTTGTATTACAGTTTATTTGTTTCTGCCACTTTTTATGCGGGTTAATATACCTGTTGAATATTTTTTTATATTTTTGTGATTCTGAGCGTCTATAAACAAAGGATTTTTAATTGTATTCCGTATGAATGTATGTATGTAATAAAATAAATAAGGATTTAATTAAAAAATATAGACAATATTAGAAGATTTTACCATTTCTTGTTGTTCGAATTTTATCTTTAGTTAAATACACAACTACTTATGTTAAAAACGAGAGGGGGCAGGGAATCCCTCGTCTTCCGCCGAGAGACCTCGAGTGGCTTTCGACAGTATAACAATTTACCTTTTTGTTTGAATTTAATTTTTTTGTGTAGTATCCAATTTAACCATAAAAAATCCTAACCAAAAGGCTAGGTTAGAATACATCCTCAGCTGTATAGAAAATCGTTCGCGGTAAATAAAAATTCCGAACTTATAAATAACTAGACATGCGTTTTAAAACAATTCTAAACCAGTTCGGTTCTGGTTCAGAATCGGTTCATTACTAGACCCGCGAACAAAGCTATTGTTAGGTGTATACATAAATGCAATATTATAATTTTTTTAATTTTTATTATAGAACGGATATGTGTTTTTTTTGTTCAATTTTTGCATCTTTTTTATTTACCTACTATTTAATTATTATTTTTTAATACCTTGCAATCTTAGTTTGAATTTAAAAATAATATACAGGTTGTTTATTAAAAACTTACCACTCAAGTTATCTGTAAAAAGAGGCAGATTTAAGAAAAAAATCGCTAAAAACACGTCAAGATGTTTATTGAGAGGGACGTTTCTTACAAAAAATTGGACATTGCATCTTTCACCCCTTAACTACCAGGACTACCACCCAAAAATTATTAAATGAGAAAGGGGTTTTTACATCGTTTTAAAGCTTCTGACTAGGACTTTATATCTCTAGAATATAAAGTCAGTATCTTACCTACTACAAAATGGCGGTACTTTAAAAATAACCCAAATACCTGATTGGTTAAATGGCCATATTTCCCTAACTAATAAAGTAAGATGTAAGTATTGTGGTAAATTTTTTAAAAACTTTTTAAAGATCCTTTTACTGGTAATATAATATTTAGGGTGCTTCATTAAAAAATATATAATTTTTATCCTACCCTGTATAATATACAATTATCACCGGTATCACCATAAAAAGATTTTTAAAAACGCTAAAAAATACCACGTAAAGTACATCTTACTTTATTGGTTTTGGAAATACGGCCGTTCCAATCAGGTATTTGGGTAATTTTTAAAGTACCGCCCTTTTGTAGTGGGTAAAGATATTGACTTTATATTCTAGGGTTATAAAGTACTTGTCAGAAGCTTTAAAATGTTGTTTTACCCAACCCCGTTCTCATTTAGGAGTTTTGGGGTGGTAGCACTTGGGGTTAAGGGGTTGAAGGAGCTCCGTCAGATGTTTTGTAAAAAACGTTTCCCTTCAATAAATATCTTGAGGTGTTTCAGTGGTTTTTGCAAATCTGTCTCTTTTCGCAGATAACTGGAGTATTAAGTTTTTAAATGAACACCCCGTATATTTTTATCCATTATAGCATGGGCCCTATATTATCTTGGATCCAGCATATCGGAAGAACTTCCATGGATGCACTGTAACAATACCTGGAATACAGAACTTTGCTGGGAAAGTAAAGGTGTAAATGAAACTAACACGACACTAAGTGTGGTTTTAAATGAAACAGCAGATAATAAAATGTCCAAACACACCCCTGCGTTTGAATTTTTTCAGTAAGTTTTTAAAGCAAAAATAAACGATTAGACTGCTATTTTCATCAATTATACACAATGGTTTTTGGTAAAACTTGTTTTATTACTATTACTTAGTAAGTACACCAGACCGTCGTATAATTTTGTAAAAGCTGAAAGTTTGTTAGCCGTGCTCCCAACATAGGTAGAAGCGACGGCAGACTATGAAGTTTGATTCATAGTGGCTTGGGCAGGCAAGGTAACAAAGATTGATTAACCTAAACGCAACTTTCGTCATTCTGTAAAAGCGAAATTTTATATATAATAGTTGGGTATCTAGTAGAACATATTCTGTCAGTCGGCAGACAGTTTTGACAGTTCCAAATCCATTGGTAGATAAACATTTTTGTGTGGCCTTATGGTCCGATAAAATTAAATATTTCTGTATTATTTAGGAGTTGTAGGGTTTGTCCTGATGTATACTAAATGTTTCAACAAATATTTTTTTAAACTAACCTCACAGCCATATTTTTTGAGACACTCTTTATAAATCAAAATATTTTTAGGACATGGTTATTTAAAACCTTTTACATCTTATAAAATACTTTTTGTTATAGCTTGTTAAATAACACCAATATAAACATGCTCGGACCATTGAGCCACCCTAAAATGTTTGTCTACTGGCGACCAGGAAAGTATCCTCTTATGGGTATCCAAGTAACATAATATGAAATTCAGCTTTTACAAAATAGGAAAAGTTAAGTTTTAATTTACTTACCTTTGGTACCTGCCAAAACAACTATAAGTCTAATCTTCATAGTCTCCTATTGCTTCTATCTATATTCGGAGCATGCACTGACAAACTCTCAGCTTTTACAGAATGACGAAGGTCTGCCGCTCACGGGCGCTTGGACTATTATAATCCTGCAAAACTAAACGAATATACTACAATTAATATTTATTTAGTTTGAATGATGTTTAGAGCCGTCTTTACTGTCTTTAATTTAAATAGGCTTCAGAGTATTATAGTATTTGAAAAGTACCATTTAGGATGCCCAATTTAAATAGGCTTCTTAAGAAACTACGAAGGTACCTAGCGGTAAAGGCTGTTTTTCTTGTGCTTTACAGGGTATTACAACTTTATTAAAGCACAAAAAAACTAAATGTTATCTTTGAATTTAAAGTGAAATACGTGATGCAAATTAAATTGATGACTACAAATGGAGAATATACTTTCTTGGCTTACTCTAGAAAAAAGTTTTTATTAAGATATGTTCTAAACCTCCTAACTTTTAGCCATAGGATGTTAAAAGTTTTATGAAACATATCGCTTGCTTGTCATATCTTTAAAACCGTTTTAAAAATTTTCATAGAATTTGACAAGCACCTACTAAGCATCAATAGGCATTTTTTAATGTGAAAGATTCTTAAATATTTTTATTGGTGGCGTCTGTACGCAAAGAATGCTAATGATGAAAAACAAATGTTACGCCTTTGCTTTTTCTAAAGTACAAAACATATTTAAATCACCATTTATTTTGTACTACAATCGTCATCCTGACTTTTCCTATCCAAAGCATAATTTTCGCGTAAAAAAAAATAAAATAGGGAACCAGCCTACTTTACTCTGGGCCCTATAAATTAAGAAAAACAAGTAAACAAAAAGTGTATTTCATTGGTTTTGGTCAAAAGTCAGTTACCCCAGTTCCACAATTAAAAATGTATTTTATTGGTTTAAAAAGTGAGTAACCGAAGTTACTCACTAAGTATTTATTATCAATATAAAGTGCTTAAAGTATAGTTCTAAATTATTTTGTGATACAGAAGATTTATATTTTGGTGCGTCAGACGAAAAGAAGTAAAAAGTTAAAGTTAATTAAAAAATAAATAGGGAATTTCTAAAAACGATTTTTAATTATCGAATTTGAAGTCCGAACCAACTATTCCGTTCGGACACTATTGACAGAAATAATTAAAATCTTTTACATCAAAAAATAAATATCTTGTTTATTTAATTATATAAAGATATTTGAAACAGTTTTATAGATATGGTAAGAAAACATTTTTTTTTTAATTTTTAACACTTTGTTACCAATAAAATGCAATGCATGTGGAGCAGAAGATCACCAAGCATGGCAGTTTAAATGTCCCAAAAGACCCACTAGTCCCATTGCAGGTATACCAAATATACAAATAAAATCATTAAACAAAAAATCTTATGAGCTTTCTGAACAAACTCGATGTAGTTCAAGAATACATGCACCAATCACTATACATGATACAATCATCAACACATACATCCATCAACTAAACAAACCAAAAAATACAAACAGAGAAGAACTTGTGCTTAAATTAAGAAAAAGGTTTATAGAGGAATATAATGTAGACACATGTATTGTGTTTCCAGGAGGAAATCGAGCCTTTATATTTATGTTTGATTTAAATGATCCAAACTCAACTTCGCTCATCGAAACCAGACAAGGAGAAGTAGTGCCAGCATTGATTAATGATTCTTAAAATTATATATGCCAATATAAATAGTTACTGTCCAAAGAAACATCTTATAAACTATTATATCGAACAAAATCAACTGTGCCTATAAAAATTGGACAATACTACAACGTAATGGTAATGAACTAATAAACACAAGAGGTGGCAGCCTTATTCAAGTGGATCCAAATTTAAAGATGAGAAAGGAAAACCCCCAAGAGTGAATAATCAGTTAAGTGAAGCAACACATTTTTCTGTACCATTTCTTGACGATCGTTTACATATTATTTTGGTTTATATACACTCAGCAGCTACAGAAATTGAGGAAAATATTTTTACAAAAGCTACACTATTCAAATATTGTATCGTTATAGGAGATTTCAACCAAGGTAAAAATAGACGAAAAACTTGCAAATTAACAATTTTATTAAAAATTCTGTGTTCAAAAAGGCTTCTACACCTTTCACATTTCTAATGTCCAATAATCCAGACAGCACCCCAGACCTAATATTTTATACAAGTAATTTGGAGAAAAATATTGTGAACACCTAGTACAAAAAAGTATACATTTTGGGAATTTTAAAAATATACATTTTTGGGAAATTTAAATATAATTGGGTTACCTAACATTGGGAAATTTGGTACATAAAACAATACGTGAAGTGTCAAGGTTTAAAAAGTAGAAATCAAACAATTTTCTAGGTTACTCTTATAATAATAAAACAAAAACATTAAACAAGCAGAGTTGTCTAGAAATGCAAAACAAATACTGAAAAATTTAATATTTAAAGAGAACAAAATTTTAAGACGGGGATTGATTGGTTTATCAGAGAAGAAAGAGTTAGTAAAGTCAAGTAAAGAGTTAAAGTTTGAGTTAAGCCCCGTACGGGCTATCCCTAGGGATATGCCCGTACTAAATTTAAGTGAGTCAAATAAGTTAAGTTAGTTTTTAAAAATGTAAAGTAACCCTGTATATAAATTTCAAAATGTTAACGTCACATATGGTGGAGGCGCCCCCGTTCCCAGTGACCTTAGTGAAACGTCGGTTATGGTAAGCTGTGCCCGCCCCAGTTCCAGTGCCCTTTGTGAAGCGATAGGAAAAGTCGCTTATGGTACGCCCTTCCTACCCCTCAGTTTATTTGTGGAAGAAAATACCATATATATGGTAAAGGCGTCCCGTTCCCCGGAGAAGAAATGTGTGTGAAAGGACGAAGATGGGGAAAAATATGTTGCGTAGCGTAGCTGCAAGGAGGTAGCAGCGTAGCTACAAGAAAAGGAAGATAAGGTATATCTTCAGTTTTCAAATAGGTATGGCTAAATGGTGTTAGCCAGAAGTGATAAAGAAGAATATGGAAATATATTTATTTGTGTCGAAGTTGTATGGTACTTCGTGAAGACGGATTTCAGAAGCAGCATGAGGCTGCATTAGCACTGGAAGCCGCAGCTCTAGTATGGGGAAGAGCTCTGAAGTATGGTCTTGAATGGTGGGGTACAAGACTATCTAGCGGCCCTGAGAAAGCTCAGGATATGGGGAAATTGGCATGAAGTTGCAGTAACCTGATGTGGAAGAAGAAAATGGGACTGAAAGGCAGACAATGGTATGTGGAGAAGAAGTACGGGACAAATGGCCAATGGAACGCACCATCAAGAACATGGACAGGGAGGCAAGGTGGACACAGTACAATTCAACAAAAGATGGACAATCTAGAATATTATGGTATTTGTATAGTGTTTAGGTAAATCTGTAATTTTTTTTAATTAATGGTATTTTTTTTTGTTGTTTACTTATTAGAAAAAGTATAATATTGATAAAAATAATGATTTAATATGCAGAGAAAAGTAGCCTAAAAGTAAAATTTGATAATAACTCTTTTTTAACCCACCGTATATGTAATATTAAGTTGTGAAAGGGTCATTGTTTTAAGGAAATACAATTTACGGTCAAGGTTGTAACAATTTCTAATAATGCTGAGCTAGCTAGTTTTAAAGAATCATATTTTGTTTATCAAGTCGGGTGTTTTTGTTTAGTACATAAAAAAATCAACTGTGCCTATAAAAATTGGACAATACTACAACGTAATGGTAATGAACTAATAAACACAAGAGGTGGCAGCCTTATTCAAGTGGATCCAAATTTAAAGATGAGAAAGGAAAACCCCCAAGAGTGAATAATCAGTTAAGTGAAGCAACACATTTTTCTGTACCATTTCTTGACGATCGTTTACATATTATTTTGGTTTATATACACTCAGCAGCTACAGAAATTGAGGAAAATATTTTTACAAAAGCTACACTATTCAAATATTGTATCGTTATAGGAGATTTCAACCAAGGTAAAAATAGACGAAAAAACTTGCAAATTAACAATTTTATTAAAAATTCTGTGTTCAAAAAGGCTTCTACACCTTTCACATTTCTAATGTCCAATAATCCAGACAGCACCCCAGACCTAATATTTTATACAAGTAATTTGGAGAAAAATATTGTGAACACCTAGTACAAAAAGTATACATTTTGGGAATTTTAAAAATATACATTTTTGGGAAATTTAAATATAATTGGGTTACCTAACATTGGGAAATTTGGTACATAAAACAATACGTGAAGTGTCAAGGTTTACTCTTATAATAATAAAACAAAAACATTAAACAAGCAGAGTTGTCTAGAAATGCAAAACAAATACTGAAAAATTTAATATTTAAAGAGAACAAAATTTTAAGACGGGGATTGATTGGTTTATCGGAGAAGAAAGAGTTAGTAAAGTCAAGTAAAGAGTTAAAGTTTGAGTTAAGCCCCGTACGGGCTATCCCTAGGGATATGCCCGTACTAAATTTAATTAGTTCAATAAGTTACGTTGGTTTTTAATGCAAAGTTAGTTTTGATGGTCCACCGGTCTCATGGTCCCAAGAAGATAGTTCCATATGGTACATTTGCCCAGTGACGTAAAGTAGGCCCTATATGTATGTAATTCAAAATCTACAACGTCACAATATAATTAACATTCAGCCAACTGCTGATCTAGGATCTGATCACCTAGCGTTACAAATTGATATTGATATGCAAACAAAAATTACCTGTACGTCAGACAACACACAAATTGCCTATGACAAATGTAATGTAGCTATAGTAACAGACCATATGAAATTATTTATCAACAAGAACCAACATATCAATGATAGCACAATTGAAGAATTTAACAACACACTGTCGGATGCCATAGAACAATTTTCATCAAAATATAAAACTAGACACTTTTTTCACCAACTCCCGCCATTTATTGTAAATTTAATAAAACATAAAAGAAAAATGCTAAGGGAATATCAAAACAACCACAACCCAGCTCTTAAAAGGAGTATAAATTCATATAATAAAAATATACAACACTTAATTACACAGTATAGGGAACATAGATGGTAACAGACCTGTAACGATATTAATAGACAACAAGGAAAAACCTACTGGCAACAGATTCAAAAACTGTCAAAATATAAAACGAAGTACCAAATCCCCGATTTAATTGATGACAATGACCAAGCAGTAGAGGACGAGGCAGAAAAGGCAGAACTATTTGCAAGACACTTTAAAAAAGCATTTAAAGAGGATAACGACCCGACTTTTGACAGAGACATCTATAACCAAGTTAACAGATGGTATGAGGAATTCATTCAAACTCCCCCATGCGATTCTGAAGAACAATTTATCTCAGAGGAAAAATATCTCCACGTATTGAATATGGGCAAAAGCACAGCACCTGGAATTGACTATGTTTCCAAGAATGTTTTAAGAAAACTTCATATAGATATCCATCGTTATATAATCAAAATATATAATTTCTGTCTAAAAAATCTTACTTTTCGACCTACTGGAAGCAAGGCATTATAATCACCATTGCTAAACCCAACACGGATTTAAGCAGACCATCAAGCTATAGGCCAATTACGATGTTACCAGTAATAGGTAAAAACTTCGAAATAATAATCCGAATAATGCTTCAAGAAGCTTTACAAGCGAATATTCCATCATTTCAGTTTGGCTTCACAGAAGAGGCAGCTACTTTGCATCCGCTCACTATATTTATATCAAATGTACAGACAGCAAAACTAAAAGGACAACACAGTGCCGCGGTATTACTGGACATTAACAAGGCTTTTGACAGTGTATGGTATAAGGGGATTTTGTACAAACTTCACTTAATGCATTGCCCCAAAAATTTAATATTCCTGATCAAAGAATTTCTTTCCCAGCGAACATCAAAAATCAGAATAAACAGTAGAATTTCTCAACCATTCTATCCAGAACAAGGAGTTCCTCAAGGGTCACCACTCTCCCCTCTGTTATATAACCTGTTCTGTTATGACATATTCGCTGACCAAAATAGACAAGTCTCCAACAGCAGCTATATACTACAGTTTGCAGATGATACAGCCCTTATTTCTCACAATTCTTCGATGCAGACAACACGAGAAGCACTGCAACAGCTTGTTAATGGAACATCAAAATGGTTTCGGACTTGGCGACTTAAGGCAAATCCAGGAAAGTGTCAACTAATATTTTTTAATCATAATTGCAACAACCAGTCTCCGAGAATAACTCTTAATAACCAAATTATAAATCCTAAACCTGCATTTAAATATCTAGGTGTAGAAATTGATAATAAAATGAATTTTAATTCACACTCCAAAACGGTTAAACATAAGTGTATTCAGAGGGCCAGGCACTTTAGAGGATTAACATATAAAAATAGAGGCATTTCACAAAAAACCGCAGCTCACATTTACAAAGCAGTGTGCAGACCTCTGCTAGAATATATGCACCCAATGTACATTAATTGCAGAACAGCTTTGAAAAATTTAGAAACAGCAGAAACAACAGCCCTAAGAAGTGCGTCACCCAAATAACCCCTGCATAACCCATCCAACCAGATGTTATATGATGCTAGTAACATCGAACCAATAACAGAACGACTTACCACATTAACGTCTAGGTTTGCAAGAAAAGGAAAAACACTTACGATGATACAGGAATTATGTATCGAGAGAGACCAAAACCAAAGACCAGCTAGAAAATATCCAGCCTTTACTTTGGCAGAGGCCCTACTTGCAATGAGTGATTGATTATTGACTTTTTTCTCCATTTCTTTGATATTTCATATAAGTTTTTTTTTTTTAAATCTGTGTTTATATGATATTTACCTATTAAAAATATGTTACACCCCAAAGGCTGAAGGACCTAGGTCGATGGCCCATTAGGAGCATATAATATATATGTATTGTATTATGTTGCCTAATAAATTACATTAATTAAATAAATAAATAAATAACACTTTGTTGCTCAAATTATTAGAAGTTAAGGATATATATTCATATGAACTTTTCTTTGTTAATTATTGAACTAAGGAATCCTCTTGTATTTTTAGCGATAAATTAAATTTTAACATGTAAAGAGTAATCCAAGGCATCGTGAAGATATCGGCAATCTATAGTAAATGTGACCATTTTAACCGTCTTGATCAAACCGGAAATTTTTCATTTTTAGTTTTAAATCAACCAACCATAATAGTTGTATTCTACCTGGTTCTACGTCCAAGAAACTTATTTATGTGTGCTATTTATAACAGTATTTAGTAGTCTCTTTGATAGAATTTACATAAATTGTCACCTTTTTCAGTCGAGCAGTTTTGGAAATGCAGTGGAGTGATGGCTTGCATGAAATGGGTTATCCCAAGTGGCAATTAGTTGTGTGCCTAATAATGATATATTGTTTACTTTACGTATCTCTATTCAAAGGAGTTAAATCGTCTGGTAAGTATTAATTTGTTTTGAGTAGTTTTTAACTGACTTAAAAACATTTGGTTTTTTGATAACTGCGTTAATTTAGAATATTTTAGGAAAGGTTGTGTGGGTAACTGCAACAATGCCTTATGTAGTACTGTCGATTTTATTAGTCCGAGGACTTATGCTTCCAGGAGCTTTAAGTGGGATTTCGTATTATTTAAGCCCAGAGTTGTCAAAATTAAAAGAAACGCAGGTAAGAAATTTTATTTAAAATTTGAAACCTTAAAAATACAAAAGTAACTTTATATTTTATTTATATTTATTTTACCTGCTGAAACTTGGTAGGTAGCAATAATGATATAACTGTGTAATTTTAATCTTACCATTTACCACTGTTATATTCTTATTTTGTGTACTTTTTAACAGAAATATTATTAGGCCCCATATTTCTTATAGATGTTATATTATCTGTTATAAGTTTTTAATGAAAAGTACTTTTAAACTCTTACCTCCTGTAAAAAACATAAAAAACCGGTCTAAAACATGGCCAAAAAATAACAAATTAAAATGGATATGCACTTTTTTTAATAAAATTTATTTAACGTTAAAAAATGATATGTCATTATTGGATAAAGCAATAGGTTATTTTAGTCCTTAAATAAATAAAAAATATTGGAATACAAAGATTTAAGATATTAACAAAATATATCCTAATTTTTCGGGCAATATCTTTTAACTTATAATATTTATTTTTAAAAGTCGAACACAGGGAAAGCTGTAGTGCCTGGTTTTTCTAATTTATTTTACATTTTCCTTATAAACTTAATCTTTTGTCGCAAAAAATCTAGCTTTAAAACAAAACTATATTTGTTTTTAGTAAAATAAAAATCATATTATATTAAATACTCTTGTCATTAAAATGAAAGTTTTTCTTAAGGTTTATATGACATAACGGCTTTTTGGTTTACCAGTTTAGTATTTAAACTTGACTTATAATGGTACATAATTTTTAGAAAAATTAAAAATAATTTATTTTATTTTTTATTATTATTTTAGGTTTGGGTGGACGCAGCTGTACAAATATTTTATTCTGTTGGCGCAGGGTTTGGTGTCCATTTATCTTATGCTAGTTATAATACGTTTCACAATAATTGTTACAGGTAAAACTAGATACTATCATATAGTTAAGGTGTTTAATTTAAATATATTTTATAAACTCTGTAGCTTAAATTTCGTCTAATAAATTATGGACCTATTTTTTTAGATACATAGTTTTAAAACAATTTAAAAAACTTAAGTAGGTTATTTCTTGTTAGAAATCAAGTTTACTTTGTTGTGTCAACACGGGGTCAAAATTTAACCTTTACAAAAATGGGGCAAAATGCCTTTTTTATTATTTATCTTAAAAACAAACACCCTGTATAAGTATGAAAAAAAATATAGAATATTTATTTTTTTATTTTTAAACTACTATTAAATCATTCTTAACTTTGACAATTATGACTTTTTACAAGATCATTATATTTTTTTAATTTAAGAGCACCTGACTTTATTGCGATATCTCTTTAAAGGCTTAATTTAGTTAAACCCCAGTATTTTATTTTATTTTATTTTTTAAAGCGTTTCGGATTTCTAAGTTGCAATATATATTTAAACATTATAATAATAAGTATTTAAAATTAAATTTTATTTTCTTGTTTTATTTCAGGGACTGTATTATTACAACAGTTGTAAATTGTTTTACTAGCTTTTTTCTGGATTTGTAATATTTACATATCTGGGATACATGTCACATAAGCAAGGAGTGGATATAAAATACGTTGCAACAGAAGGTAACACTTTTTTAATTAATAGCCATTATTATTTTTGATAATTAAGGAAAAACTATTATAGTATATACAGTGTGTTCAGGGATGAACTTAACCATACCTGTATTTTTTTTATTTTTAATATTTAGAAAACTACATACAAATTTTTGCTTCATCTAAAATGCTTATAGCTATAATAAAAATAGCTGTAGAATATACAGGATGGTTCCCAACCGCAAAAATATTACTTTAAAAATTAAAAAAAATCACAAAAACATATTTATAGACTACCTAATTAAAAAGCGCCAGAAAGTAATAATAAGTGTGTAATATATTTTTCCCTATTGGTTATGGTTTCTTGAGAAAATTAAGGTTAATGTTACAAAACAAAAAATCGGTTATAAATACTTTTTAACTATTTATTTAAATAGTGTAAAAAAAATTGCTGAATAAATCGTTTTGTGTTACTACTTACTTACACTTTAGCTTTTCTTGATATTGTAGGATATAAAAAGTAAAAGTGATTATTTAAAAAAAACATTTATTTTAGTTTACACCTATATTTTTTCCAAGAAATGATAAGTGATTAGAAGAAAATCTAAAAGACTTTTTAATTGCTTTTTATGCTTTTTAAATAAGCATTTTTAAAATATATTTTTATTTTTTAAAATAATATTTTCGCGATTTTCGAACACCCTGTATATCATTAGGCAATTTTTAAAATAGCTTTTAGCATTTTAGATAAAGCAAAAATTTTAATAAACAATGACTTTTTTACAATATTTAAAATAAAAAAAATTTACAGGTGTAGTTAAGTCCATCCGTGGACATACCGTAATGCTACCTAGCTAATAAAATATTCTTCCATTCACACACTTACCAGAATATTCCAAAACACATCAATTTTTATGCATAAAATCAGACAGAGATAATAAAATAATAAGATTATTACTTAACCGATAAAAAAAAATTAACAAAGACTGTTTAAGAAGAAATTTATAACACTTTACGCTGGGTATCACTTTATTCCTTTTTTTAATGGAACTTTTTGACGTCTGTCTGTAAGTGAGATAAGGAAATAACCCTGAATTGGTAAATTTTTACACAAAAAGTGTTCTGCTAAAAATAAAAATTGACATGTTTCAGGATTTTTTAAAAACTCCACAAATTACGGAATTATACGGGGTAGCTTGTTTGACTTGGAATGCAATATATATAAAAATTCTGACACTTAATATACCATTATCCCAATAAAAGTAAAATACCTAGGATTGTTTAAACTGTAAACAAAATATTACGTTTATAATTAATTATTTTAATAAATAAAACGCCTTTAAATATACAGGGTGATTTAAAAATCGATCACGAAACTTAAGGGGGTGATTCTACTTGACAAAATAAGGGTAGAGCTTTATATATATATTTTTTTAAAATGTCAATCGTTTTCGAGTTACAAGCCGTCAAAGTTCAAGTTTTAATTGTTTTTTTAATTCCCTGCTAACAGAAAAATCGATTTGATTAATATTTGAAAGATAGGCTAGGTCGTCTGCACTTCATCATTTTAGTAATAATACACATTGATTGTGTGCCGCTAGAGGGCACTTTACCTACATTACTAATTGTTTTCTTGTCATTTGTCAGTGTTGACAGCTACAGTAGTTTTTGGCATGTTTTCTGAAAGACTGATAGCAGGCCATTAAAAAGTTGATCTTGATTTACCTCGCTAAATCAAACGGTTTAGACGTAAATCACCCTTTAAAATTAAGTGGTAAATTTACTTTTCTCATTTCGTTACCACCAGCTACCAGGTAAATAGCTATCAAAGTATACTAAAGCTGTCAGTTTAACATCAAATAAATTCGCTTTTTAAACTAATTAATTTATATTCTTAAAATAACTAATAATGGCTAATCACCAATATCCAAATATCAAATATTGTGATATACATTTTTGTTATGGAAAAGCAAATGGTAATGCAGAGTTGGCTAGAAGATATTAGATGAAGAGTTATCCGGAAAGAAATATTCCTCAGGCTCAAATATTTTCCAGTGTGCACAGAAGGCTTACAGAATGTGGTTCCTTTAAAAGTTATAATGGAAATAGGAGAAGACCTAGAACTGCTGGAAACGTGCAACAAAAAGAAAGAGTGCTTGAAATTATTGAAGATAATCCAGGTAGTAGTACTAGAAAAATTGGGAATGAAGTGCGGCTCCGTCAGGTTAGTTCATGGAGGGTACTAAGAGAAGAACAACTCTACCCGTTTTATTTACAAAAGGTGCTGGCTCTTTATGACGATGATCGGCCGAAACGGTTGGAAATGTGCAATCAGATTCTAGCTAAGTATGAACACGATAATCGATTAATTGGCCTCATATTATTCACTCAAGAAACTCGTTGCACTCGTGATGGCATAATAAATCTACACAACATCCACACATATACTTACGAGAACCCAAACAATATGGTAGAAACGAAGCATCAGCGTAGATTTTCACTGAATGTGTGGGCAGGAATAATAGGAGATTGCCTTATTGGTCCTTATTTCTTTGATGGCCCATTAACTGATGACGTGTACTTCGATTTTATTCAAAATTATCTCCCATTGTATCTGGAAGATGTGTCATTGGAAGTAAGGGCCAACATGTGGATCTTCCAAGACGGAGCTTTGCCCCACTTAGTATACATAGTCCGGCAATATTTGAATGCAACGTATCCTGAGCGATGGATAGGACGAATTGGACCATTGGCACGGGCAGCGTGGTCACCAGACCTTAATCCTATGGATTTTTTTTTTTTTGGTCATTTGAAATAATTGGTGTACGATACTCCAGTAATCAAAGTGCCAAATTATTAAAGAAACACCAGAAATTTTTCATCGAGCTAGGCGACATTTTTTGAAGCATCTAAGGAAATGTTTTAAAGAAAATGGGTGACATTTTGAGAATTAATCTTTTTAGTTTGTTTAGTATTTTTTCATTAATTTTTAGCAATTAAATATATATCGCAATAATCCATATACTATGAATATTAACTGATTAGCCATTTTTAGTTATTTTAAATTTATAAATTAAATAGTTTAAAAGGCGTATTTTATTTTACACTGACAGCTTTGGTATAATTTAATAGCTATTTACTTGGTAGCTAGTGGTATTCAAATGAAAAAGTAAATTTACCACTTAATTTTTAAGGGGGATTTACGTCTAAACCGTTGGGTTAAGCGATGTAAATAAATGGCACTATTTTTAAAGGCCTGGCACCAGTCTCTTAGAAAACATGCCAAAAACTACTGTAGCTGTCAACATTAAAAAATTATGACAAATAATCAATTTTCAATGTAGGTAAAGTGCCCTCTAGCGGCAAACAATCAATGTTAATTGTTACTAGAATGAAGAAATGCATACGATTTATCGTCGGTTTTTCTGTAAGCGAGTAATTCCAAAAACAAAAAATAAAACTTGAACTTTGACCACTTGCAACTCGAAAACGAATGACATTTTGAAAAAAGTTTATATAAAGCTCTACCCTTATTTTGTCAAGTAAAATCACCCCCTTAAGTTTCGTGATCGGCTTTTGAATCACGCTGTATATTGAAAGATCCAAATATTCTTACTTATTATTTTTTAAATTATGCAATTATGCATACAATATAATTAAAAAAATTGCATATAAAAAGTATTTTGCAAATTAAAACATTTTTTAGGGGACACCATTTTTTAAATTTTCAATATTTTATATTATGTAAAAATTTTACGTTAACTCTTTTATGGCTGCCAATTAGAATTAAGTCACATATATATTAACTTTTTGACAGACTGCAGTAAAAGCACGTGCAGACGTACAGACGGCCATGTAAAACTCTCACATTAAGGGGTCATGTTTATTTCTAATTAGTTATTATTATTATTATTATTATTATTAATACCTTAATAGAGAAAATAAAAAAAATAATTAACTAGAAATAACAATGTCCTTTTTAATGTGACAGTTTGCATGACTGTCTGTAGCGCCTCCAACCAATCAAATTACACGTGCTTGTGCTTTTTACTGTAGTCTGTTCCCTTCAAAATTTTTAGGCCCTGGATTGGTATTTCAAGTATATCCGGAAGCAGTTGCCACTTTACCAGGATCCCATGTATGGTCGGTGTTATTCTTTTTCATGCTAATTATGCTGGGCGTCGATTCAGCGGTTAGTGTTATTTTATTTTCTTTTATGCTAAACAACTTAACATACTTAAAGTTGCTGCCAAATCTTAATATTTTAATTTTCTATTTTAAATATAGAAAAATACCCATTATAAATTAAAAAATGTTTGCTTTATGGTTGGTAAACTTTTTATAAAACAAAAAGTTAATGTTTGGGGAATAATAAAACAAACATTTTAAAAAATGTTCTTTTAGTGTTTTAAAAATATGTATCCTATAATTTGCTCATTAATTTAAAATTAAATTCTAAGATAAGTGTTTTTATAATAACTTTCTTAGGTATTATTCCAATAAACCTTACTTTTTGATATTTAAATCCTATTTTTATAATAATTTTTACCGTCGCAGATGGGCCAAATATCAATATCGACTTTAAGATTATTAAATGGCCGCAAGAACAATGGCCAAGTTTTTAAATAGTTACAAATAAGAAAAAACAAATTTATCCAATTTTTTGATGGTCACTGTATATTAGTAAAATCCATACTGACGTTTTATTATTTATTTAATTTTAGGTATTTACTGCTTTATTAGTAATTTATACAATGCGTGTCTAAAGTCAGGACTTCTATTTTAACTTTTAAATTTTTCGGTATTTTTTCATAAATATTTAGGGACGTTAGTAAGACCACAATAACCAAATTACTGGCAAGAAATGACAAATGTAACTGTCAAATAAAAGGGATTTTGGGGCATATTATTCCAAGGATCCTAAGGACTACTTTATATCCCTAGAATATAGAGTCAATATCTTTACCTGCTACAAAATGGCGAAACTTTAATTTAATTTACCTGAATACCTTGTTTTGATGGCCATATTTCTGAAACTAATAAAGTTAGAATATATAAATGTTGTCTTTTCTAAAACAGCTTTTTAAAAGTCCTTTTACTGGTAATATTGGTGATACACGGCAGGACAAAAAGTATATATTTTTTTTTATATATACCTTGTCGTGCAAAAGGCCATCTATATCGAATTCGGCCAAATTTATTTTTCTTAGTAGACGAAGGGACCCAAGGACAACAGAATATTAATATTATTAATAATAATATTATAATTTTATTATAATGGATATAATAATTTTTAATACATTTATCTACAAACCACTTGACTTGACTTGGTTATCAACTTAACCAAGTGACTTTTACTAGTATATTGCATATACTATGGTCCGTGAGCCAGCGATAGATTTTAGAGACCAATTTCCTCTCAGTCCATAACTCGTAAAATGCTTTAAGAGGCTGTTACATGAATCGTTGTGAACGTCAGCTGCGGTGACCATGGTGGAATTATACAGGGCGCTCCAAAAAAATATCTATAATAAACTTGTGTTTTTTTATATAGAAATCCTTGTTCATTAGTTTATTTTTGGATTGTAAAAATAAAAATAAAGTAACTTTTATCACCAATAACTATACCAAAAATGTAAGGTTTTTAAGATACTTGACGATACTGACAACACACAAACAAAAGTTTAATATAGCTTACCTTACCAAGGCTTTACTTTCTATTTTATATAAGATTGCTATACATATACCATAACCCTTATTAAAAAATTTTACTAAGAATTATACAGGTTGTCCAGAAAATAATTTTAAATATTATATTAGTTTCTGGACACCCTGTATAATCTCTAGTAAAAAAATAATGTAAGTGACGCTCTAGTTAAATATTTTAGCAATCTAATATAAAATATAAAGTCAAACCTATGTAAGGTAGGATATAATGAAATTTTGTTGTCGGGAATTTTTTAAAAGTCCTAAATATCTAAATAAAAACTTAAGTGGGCATTAAAAAACACTGAGAACACTAATTTAAAGTGTGAAAGAAAAATGTCAAACTGCTAGAAAAGTCCCTTTTTTAATAGTTTTTGTAGGGTACCTACTAAAATTAAGTACTGGATTGAGTTGTCCGTTACATTGTGATAGTCCATTTTAAATTAAAATGAGACAAATTACTTTGTTTTCTATCACTATATTAATTAAAATTAATCACTATATTAATTAAAATTAAGTACTTTATCTGATAACGAACAGAAAACAGCTTTTTTAACGGTTGTAGAATATATGTAATGTAATGAATGTAAATGAAGGTAAAGTAATATAATATTTGTAATGTAATGAACGTAATAGAATTTAAGCTTGTAAGTAAAACAGCCTATTATTATTAATATTAAAGCAACTGATAACAATATTAATATTTTTAGATGGGCGGACTGGAATGCGTGATAACAGGACTAATGGATGAATTTTCATATTTCTTCAAAGAACGAAAGTATGCCAGGGAAACATTTACTTTGGTTGTTATATTAACATCTTTTTCAGTCGCTCTTATTAATGTGACACCGGTAAGATTGGTTTATTTTTACGCCAGAAGAAAACATTTTTATGCTAGTATAAAATTTATTTATTAATATTTTCTTATACGAACCTTTTAAGACTCTTTTAGCCTATTTTACAGTAATTTATTTTTAAGTATATAAAAATAACATTTCTTGCTTTAAAATAACTAGAGTTTTTTAAGCATTAATATACTGTCATTTTATTAAATACTATTTTTGTATTGGTAAAATAACTATATTAAGTTTATAATTAGAAGTCTTATAAATGACTTATTAGAAAAGCCTCATTTTTTCCTAACTTATCTTGCTTCTTAGAAAAGCAATTTTTTTGATATTTAGTGTATAAAAACAAAAAAAAAATATTTACAAAAAAGAAAACTTTTTAAAAGAAACTAGAAAAGCTACCAAAATTGTAAGCCCCAAAATTTAAACAAACAGTACTTTATATTGAAATACTGGGTCTTTTATAAGTTATAAAATACGTATTAACTCTTAAGGTCTGGCCACACATAACCGCAACGAGCGTCTTGCTGGTGAAGTGCAGGGGAATGCGGTGCAAAAAGTTTTATACCTAATAAAATAGCAATATAATTTCTTTTCTCTCTCTTTTATACTACATTTAAAATTACACCTGATCGTAAAATAAACCTACACAAATAAGCTAGCACAGTTGTACCTACACTACACTTTAAACAGAGATAAGTAGAAAAATCTGTTTTATTTAAACAAGGAGATATACATACATAAAACAATAGACAAAAATGTTTTATTTTTGAGGGCATGAAAGGTGCTTTTGAATTTTCCGAATTAATCTATCCCACTTTACTCTCTCATTGTGAATCCGAGTCTTGGTGCACCTTTGGTGCGGTCATGTGTGGCCAGACCTTTATTTACATTCTACCCACTATGTAATTTTTTTATAAAACTTTACATATTCTTTTTTAAGGGTGGTATCTACATGTTTCATTTATTTGACACCTATTCTGCCGGAATATCTTTGCTTTGTTCTGCACTATTTGAAGCAATTGCTGTCTCCTGGTTTTACGGTAGGTATATATACATATATGTATATTATTCCTAAAATGTTTAATTTTTACAAATATTAATTATATCCTCTACATTGCTTTTTTAGACTTTCTATATAGAGTAAGAGCGACAGACCTTCGTAATTATGTAAAAACTAAAATTTTGTCAGCGAATGCCCCCAACATAAGTAGAAGCTTTTCTTAAATTTTTCTATAAAAAACAATTTTGAAGAGCAAGAAAAAAAAGGTCCTTACTTTCATTTCTACGTACAAAATTAAAATCGAAATCCAGTAAACAATTTATAAAGTACAAAATCTGCCGCCCTAGGCTCCAGCCTACTCAGCCTGCTGGTAAATGCGCCACTTCCCAGTCGGCACACGGTTTAGACGGTTCCAACCCCTTCGCAGACAAACATTTTCTAAGGCCTAATGGTCCAATGAAGTTCAATATATATTTTTTTTAACTTGTTATTTAACAAGATATGACAAAAAAATCTTGCATAAGAGTTAAAGGGTGTCAAAAAATTTTTTATAACAGCTTACCTCACAAAAATAACTTTTTTAGGACACTCTGTATGCATCAAAATATTTTAAGGACATGCCTATTTGTAAACACTACAAATCTTATTAAAAACATTTTGTTATATCTTGTTGAATAATACAAATATTGGACTTCCTCGGACCAATGGGCCATCCCAAAATATTTGTCCACCAAGGGGTTTGAACTGACAAAACTATCTGGCGACTAACAAGATATTTTCTAATAGGTACCCAAGTAACATAATATAACTTTTACAAAATGACAAAAGTTTAGTTTTGATTTCTTAACCTTTGGTACCTAGTACTTAAAAAACCACTATGAGTCAAACCTCATAGTTTACCATCGCTTTTATCTATGTTGGGAGCATGCGCTAACAACCATTCGGCTTTTACAACATACCGAAAGTCTGCCGTAGTTGAGCATAGAGGTAAGTTGGGCAATCAAAATATCTCAAAAACTATCGACCGCACGCGAAAGCATCAAATAGCGTAAAGAAGGAGTTGCGCGAGGGGAACTCATTGTGCGACCACTAGTGGTGACGCGGCGATCGAGAAAAGTATCCGTGCGCACTGTTTATTTTGTGATTTAATAATTGCAAGCCGGAAACTTTTTCTGTCATAGTTAAATGCATTACGTTCTCAATCAGGTAAGTGTTAATCTTAAGTAAACTTATTGCAGTTTTATTATGTGTAAAGATTTTGGATATAATTCTAACCGGTTTTTTAATAAATTCACTTTTCCTTTAAAATTTCAGGTTGGGGTTAGTTGAGCTACAGTTGCCCAACTAACCCCACGGTTTTAAGTATATAATGTTTAATTTTTTTTTATTTTTAGTATACGGACTTATAACAGTAAGACTACTAGAGTCTCCTCAAGATTTACTACAAGCTGCAACCCGATTTTTGTACAAGCAACAAAAAAACGAGCTGACCTATCTAACTTATAAATTTTCTCTGGAAATAGTTCGACCATACCCAAAGGCTGGTCCAAGAAAAGCTAAATCAAACAGAAGATAAAGAAAAGCTGTAATTTTTACAAATACAGAAGGCATTACAAGAGAAGCAAAATAAAACTGCTAAAAAACTTTTAAAAACGAAGATAAGTCAATGGAAATTTAAAATTTTTAAATAAAATTTTCTATTAAAAACATTTTTAAATAAAAATATAGACAAAGTTATAATTTTAAAAATTTAAATAAAATTTATGAACTAATTTTTTTTTAAATTTGTTAGGTATTTCTTGCTAGATATTAAATCCAATAGTTAAGCCAACCTAGGTACGTTGCTGTTTTATTAATGATATTTGTTGTTTTGGCTCTATAAGATTATAAATATAAACAGCAAATTGTCAAAATGTATTTTTTTTTGTAGACGTATCTAACATTCAAGCCATGATTTGACTAAACTTTCTAAGTGCTCCACTAGCCCCATACCCTTGCTCAACTTTCCTCACCTATGGGGAACGTTGGGCATACTTGACTTATCTACAATAAAATAGATGTAGCTCCTAAATTCGACTTATTAGAAAGAAATTACTCTGGGATAAATTGCTAATCCATCAGTATGCATTATGAGCTCCTAAGACTTATTTTTGAGGAGCTATAACTGATGAAGTGAAAAATTGTTCAACTAGCCCCGCCCTACCCTACCTCAAGACATGTAAACAACTAAAATAATTTGTCAAGAACGATTTAAAAATGAGTTTTTTTGTAATGTTGAGGGCGACTTTTTGCTGTGGTTGAGTAAGAGTAGCACTTCGTGCTAGATTTCGCCACCCTGACATCGCCTTCTTCGGTTATTTTGTATATTTTTTTTATAACAAATATTTTTTTGTCATTTTCTGTCATATTATTTAATAAAAGGCGTTATATATTTATTTAAATGGTAGGAAAAGAGAAGAGTTTTTTTACGTTTCTGTAACTTGCGGTTTAACCCGAAATGGCTAGAATTTGGATTCCTGAGATAAGTTTAAATAAGAATATGACTTTTAAAAAAGTATTTACGCCTACTTGATATTTTTAGAGCCCTTTTAATATTATATCTAGGTGGCATGATTGGACGCAATTTAATCTAGGTTACGTGAGAAAAATACCATTGCAAAGTTTTAGTGACTATATTGACACACCTGAACAAAAAAATTATTTCATTGGTTTAAAAGGTCAGCTACCCCAGTTACTACAATAAAAAGTGTATTTTACTGGTTTAAAACTACGGTAACCGGAGTTACTTACTGGGTATTAATTATCAATTTATAGTGGCCAAAGTATAGTACCATAGAGTAAGGAAATTATAAGAGTTATCATGGAATAGCCGATTTAAGGACAGGTCATGCGAAAACTCCCAATATAATTTTATTCGTTTCTCGTTGAAATACCGCCAGTTAGTCATTTCAGTAAGCTTACGTGTCTCCCCACCGCTGATGTTACACGAGGCGAGGCTTCGACCGACGCATTTAAAGTGTAAACTGGAAAAATGACAAGCCTGCCACCAAGCCTGCCGCAAAAGTGGTACGAAAATTTTAGCATGCCATGGTTTCTCTTATCCGTAGGTATGTTACTTTGTGATAGTACAAATGATTGGAACAAAATAATTTGGCAAATTGACATTTTGTGGTCTAACAATTATTGTTCAAATTGCATTCCTTTTAAAAAATTATTACGACAAAAATCTGAAAAGTCAATTTTTTAAATACAAACCTCTATTTTCTTTACCTTATTCTATTAAATATCAAAAATAAGGATAAGTTTGTATAAGAATGTCTATAACAAAAATTATAATTTTTGAAATATTAAGAATTTAATATTTATCTATTCTAACAATGCTTTTAGGTACGGCTTAGTATGGCTTCTGAGTTGGCCTTGACAATAAAAGGCGGCGTCACAGCCAACTACCCCGCACCTACCTGTACTTAAAAGCATTGTTAGAATAGATAAATATTAAATCGTTAATATTTCGAAAACTATAAGTTTTTGAAACGGACATCCTTATACAAACTTACCCTTATTTTTATTGCTTAATAGGGTAAGATAATACAAGATAGTGGTTTCCATTTACTTTTAAGGTTTTTGTCGTTATAATGTTTAACGCTTGTTTTTGACCACTCTGTATTTATAAATTGTGAAAATATCGATACAGTTTACTAAAGAAGTTCTTTCTTTACAAGGAATATAACCCCATAGGTGTGGAACATTATTCATAAATTATGTCTACTTCCGGTATAATCGTAAGTGGTAGAACTGTCAAATATTTTAGATATATGTCTCCCACTGACCTTGTAATGTTATCAAATTTTCAAAATTTTTCAAAGCGTACTTTTCGAAAAATCGATCGCGGCAGTGCCCGGTGGGACACCCTGATTCAACTGTTGGGCAAAAATTACATTTTGTATCAAACCCCGTAGATAAGATATTCAATTTATTATCTGATGTTTTAGGTTTTAGGTTTTGGACCATGCAGAACTTTTATTAGGAATAACTTGTTTTGTGTAACATTAATATGTAAAAAGTCTTGTAAATAAGAGCATTTCTATGATCTTTTGTATCACACATAGTACTTTTTTTTAATTCACCTGATTTTCAGCTTTTCAATTTTTTTTTATAGGTTTGGACAGGTTAACTCAAGATGTCGAAGCAATGTTAGGTATTAAACCAGGAATATACTGGAGAATTTGTTGGAAATTTATTAGTCCAAGTTTTATTGTAGTAAGTTTAATAATTTATTATATTTTAATCATTATTCTGTGAGTGTAACTATTTAAAAAAAATATTTTGTTTATAATTCTAGTATTTATTGTTAAACTTAAGCATTAGAGTTTAAAAGTTTAAACATTAATAGTGAGTGCCGGTTAATTAGTAGGTTAAGGATTTTATGTTAAAAATATCTTTTAGTGTGTGGTGATGTTTGGCCTGCTGTATCACCAGCCACTTGTATACAATGACTACTCTTACCCAAATTGGGCAGAATGGGTTGGGTGGTCCTTGGCATTGTCGTCAATAATGATGATTCCTTTAGGTGCAATAATACAACTCATAAAGACGCCTGGACCCCTTAGAGAGGTAAGTTTTAAATAAGACCTAACCTAATCCTAATAGTTAAACATTATAAGACAAGAAAAGAAAAAAGCCCAAGTTTAACGTATATCTCACTTGCAATGTATGCACCTATGTATGTATGTTTGGGTGTAATCTTGCAACTCAATTTTGAAGCATATAGATATTTAATCGAATAATTCTAAATTTTGTTTACACGTTAAGTTTGCATGAGAATGCTTACTTAGCTGTGTGACGTCATTCTAAATCCAACATGGCGAAACACCCAAGACGGCAGACTAGTTATTTTTAATCAATCCTACAATATAGATGTTAAATAAAAATACATGCTGAACGTTACTTAAAAATAAATTAAAACCAATATAACGGACTTCTAAAAATGGCGGACTAGTCATTTTTAATGCGCTTCCACAGTATGGGTATCAAATGAAAGGGCTTGCTAAAAGTAACTCAAAAAATAAAATGACGTTACTTAATTCCAATATGACAGACTTCTAGAAGCGGAGGACTAATCATTCTTAATGCACTTCTACAATATGAGTATCAAAGGGCTTGCTGAGAGTAACTAAAGAAATTAACTGACGTCACTAGTCATTTTTAATGCACTCTTAACGATTTGACAGATATCAAAAATTTAATACAAACGGCAATTTTCTCTGTCAATTTTTCAAGATAATTATTTAAATAAACTGAAAAAAGTTGTACCTACAAAATGTAAGGTTTCCCCTACCACCAACATGTATGGTTAAGGATGTCGTGAAAAATAACTTTTAACCAGGTGATTGTTTTTCTGTTGATTAAATAATATTTATATAATTTAACACCCACATCATCCCAAAAATGGCATGGTACGCCACCCCCTTTTTTATATTTATCAAATCCAAATATTTAATCTCTGCTACCCCTGTACGCTACCACCAAGGAAAATTGTTGTAAGGAAATAAGTTGGTCATCTCGTTAACATAAAGCTTCTCACGAAAAATAACTTGTTAGTAGTGACTTGGAAAAATGGTCCAGGGATCCTAACTATAAGCCAAAAATTTAAATATTACACGCATACTTGAGACAAAAATTTTAGTATTGCTTGTAAATTTTGGAAGTGTCTAATTGAAAATAACAAATAAAAACCTTACCAACAAATATTGTATAGAATTGTATTTTATGTTAAAGTTTAAATTTGGGGCATTAAAACAAAAAAATTGTTTGGTCAATATAAAGGATAAAGCAGATATAGGGAGGTATAAAGGAGCAAATAATTTTTTTGTTAATTTAACACAAAAGTTCATTTACAAGCCAAGTATTTTTTTAATCTAGAATTTAAATGAATAGAAAAAACTTTACTTGTCACGAGAATGACTCCATTTTAAATTAAGACAAAGACTTCTGGTCACTATTTACATTAATAGTTATAACTCACCCCGTATAGGGCCGATTGTGCTAAAATTTTGTATTATTTAGTTTTGGACCATGCGACCAGTATTCCCAAAATGTTATTTTAAAATTCAAATTTTTTTGTCGATTTGTCCTCTTATAACACCTATCCTGGGGCACACTGTATGTAGCTTTTCTTAATTCCTAATATTTTTCGAAAATTAATTTGTGCGTTTTCTGTGTACCATTTAGCGAACACGCTGTATATGTCTACGTCTAGATTACAAATCTACCAGGCTTTACAGGATGAAATAGAAATAAACGAAGAAAAATGATAAACATATCAATATTTAAAAACACGTACACAATAGATACAAAATAATTACATTTCTTTTTGGAAATAATAGGGGCGTTACAGAATATTGTTAATTAAAAATTAATTCTGCTATAACAAATAAAAAAACGCACAATTTTTTTAAACAAAGTAGACATGGGTTTAAAATTGTTTTATTTTTACCTAAATAACTTTTACCCAATTTTGTTTTAATGCGTTGTTATTCATGGCAATTTTTTAATACCTTAATTACATTTTAAGTCCAGTGGCATCTCGAGCACAAACTAAAGAAAAATTTCTAACAAAAAACGTTACATCACTGACTGTGTAAATGTGTATAATTTTTTTTTTTTTTTTGGTTTCTTTAGATTAGGCGAATAAAAATACAGCTTTTATATGTAGCTTCTAATTTTTTTCGTATTTTGTTTAGTTTGAGAAAAAATATATGATCCACCTAAGTAATTGCATATCTTAATACCATAAAGAAAAACTATTTTTTAAAAGTTAGATTAAATATATTTTTTAGCAATTAGGTACGTGACAACAACAATAAACACTTATTTTTTTAATGTTTATATTCAGTTCAACAGTTGAGTGTTTTCAAAATTTTTAAGTGTTTTGAAAAGTTTAACACTCTGATTTCTCGAAAACCAGCGGACCTATATTTAAATAAACTTTTCTTTATATTTTTGATGCAGAATCTGCCCTTAAATATTCTTAACAACATTTCTTAACACTCTATGTAGTAGTTATTACCATAAACCCTATTTTTTTTTTTTGTTTTAGAGAGTTGCTCTTTCCATATCACCAGTCGAAGAACACGAAGCAATACGGCGAAATAAATTAGTTCGAAGATTTAGAGCGAAACATTGGTTGTACGTATAAAAATGTTATGTATGTAAATAATACATAGAACTGGCAACTTATATTAAACCAGTTGTCTTGAATACTTTTGAACTTTGGTAAATTTACACAAAACTATTGGATCAACTGTCATTTAATTGCATAATGACCTAAAGTTTTCCTAATCGGGCCACTTAAAAATCGACTATTCAATTCTAAGGTATCTAATAACATATTTTGGTAGCTATATAGGTTAAAAGTAATACCCCGCAACGGTTTTAGGAATTTTAATTTTAGAATTTTATGAAAAAAATTACGTAAAAAAAGATTTTTATAAATATTTACTTTTATAATAAACAATTTACCTAACTCGGTGTTGTAGAAGAACTTTGTTTACATACAAATATTCGTTAATACATTAACTAAATGATGGCGCAACAATATTTTGGTGCATTCTTGCCAGAAAAAGATATTAACGCTTTAATGCGCCATTCAGCGTTTTTTTAGTCGATTTAGCGATTTTATGCACTACACACACGGCCAAGGCGAACGCGCAACTCTGAGCGTTGTGTCTTACGCCGAGTTCCCGAACATACTTCTATCCTCTGCGGTCTTCCAGGCTAAATAAAACAGGTGCATTAGAGAGCACCAAAATTTTCTTGTACCATCATTTTTTTAATAGATAAACCAAATTCTTCTACAACACCGAGAAGATAACAAAATTTCCATTTGTTTATCATAAAACTAAATATTTATAGGCTATTATTTTTTAATGTAAATTCATATTTTTTTTTCTCTACCATTTTTTAGCAAACATACCAACTTTCATCGAAATCCAGCAATTACTTGCTAAAATACTGTAATTTACAAAAATAGTACTAAAATTGGATCCCTCATAAATTTTTAAAAAATTAAAAATCGAATGATTGATTTTTATAGGTCCGCTTAAGAAATTTTGACTCAATACAGAAAAAAATATGTAAAATTTATAAAAAGGTATAAAATTTTACTTTTTAAGTTGCCCCTAGTCATAATTTTTTTTACAATTAAGTCACTATTCTTTTTGCCTAAATATTTTTTAACATCAATTAAGTTTTAGGTTACATAGATTTTACGCGGGTCGTAAAACATTATACAACAAGTAATTTGTTTTTATATTTATATACCGTATAGAATGCTATGATTTTTTTTAATCTAAAAGGATTTTATTTAATGATTTTAAATTTGCAACCTATTACTTTTTATATTTAAAAAATATTTTTATTTTATACAGTGGGTTCAAGTGAAAAATACTTTTATTTCTAGATACAGTAAACGACTGTTGTTTGCAAATCCTGTCTTGCCTATTAATTTAAAAATATACATATTTTATTTATTTGCCTAATTACCATTCAAATATCTATTTAAAAAAATTTAAACATCATTGATTTCTTGTGGTGTGTGATTTAAAAAACACATATTATTATAAATTTTTTCTTTTAATATCTTAAAATAAATTATTTTTAATAATATACCAACAAAAAAAAATTTTTGTTTAATTTTTAAAAACATGGTTTATGCAGTAGTTAGTTAATTAATTACAGAAAGAATTTGTATTTTAAAAATAAAGGATTTTAAAAACCCCTTAAAATAAATTTGCTATCAGCGCTCTAAAGTACCCCTGTATACAACATTTTTTAGAGAATTGGTTGTAGACACTAGACTACGACTATTTTTTTATTATCCAAAATATTTTGTCAGGTAACAAAAATATCGTGCAGGTCTTAGCCCTTAATATGACCATTCAGATGTCTATTTCTAGACTAACAGCTTTTTTTAATCCAACACTTGCAAATTGTTGACTGAAAAAATTTACTAACACACGTTTTTAATCCAAATTAAATTTTGAATTTTGATTTTCTATTACTAAAAATACTAAGATTTCAAAAATGTAATGCATATTTTTAATCTAAATTAAGTGCGCTACCAAAAATTGGATTTTTAATTTTTTAATAAATTCACTCCTTTTAAAGATATTTGATATTAAAATTTCTATTGGATTTAACTTTAAACGTAGAATTACTGTTGAAGGTGGAGATAATTTATTACAAAATGTCTAGAGACCATTGTTGTAGTGCATTTAATTTCCTTTAAAGAAATATGTATTAAATTTATTTATGTTTGTAGTAGTAACAAAAATCTAACTCAGAAAACAAAATTTTAAAAATAGTTATACAATTTATCAATAAAGCTTTTTTCCAGAGAATTTAATTTGCTTTAGAAAAGTTTGTTTAATTTGTGTTTAAAATTCAGATAAACAATTTGCGAGTTTTGCATTAAACAAAAACTGTTAGTCGCAAAGATAAACCTCTTAATATTAATTATAAGAACACAAATCTCTACGATATTTTTCTGTCTTAAGCAATATTTTTGATATAATAAAAAAGTCGATATTTTTGCCTCACTTTAATAGACACGTAAGTTAAAAATGACCGTTATTTTAAATTTTTAAAAGTAATTTAAAAATATACTTTTTTTTGTAAAAAAAAACTGATTGCTTTTATATGTTACATAATTAAATATTGTGTACTCATTACCAAATAAATGTAATATTTGTATTAGTAAATGTACAAAAGACAGTAAAAATATAGTTTATAGTGTTTAAAGTATTGCTCATGTATTTACCATTGTACTTATAGTAAGTACTTAAAATTGTTATAGTATTAGTAGCTGGATAATTTTAGATAAACAGTGTATTTATATACCATTTTTTAATTGAAATGTATATTTTTAAAAAGTGTAAATAGAGTAATAACATTTTTTAAAGTATTTAACAGAAAATGCCTTCGATGTTAAATATTTTAAAACAAAAAAAAAAACAAAATTTATTTAAAAAGTAATTACTTATGATAGTAATGACAAGAGAGCTTGCCAAGTAAAATAAAATAGTAAATTAATGTTTTTGGTTGTTTAATTTTTAGAGCTAATTATTGAGTACTAATTTAATACCATGGTATAATTTTTAACCAACTATAATTCAAAGGGGAGGTTTTATGTTCGACTATATAGGAATTTATTGTGCAGGTCTGGAAACGAAACTACCAGTCATAGGAAATTACATAATATGTAAATGCATACGCAATATTTTAGGTGGGGTATACCTGAGCTGTGTCGCCGTTTGAGGAAAGGTGAAAGCGCTGAGGCAGCCTCTGATATCGTTTGGTTCGGATCGCCGAGCTGGTTGTAGAAAGGAATTGGAGGAGAATACATAGAAGATTTGTAGACGGGTTTGAAAACACATCTTTTCTATGATCAGCCGTTCTGTTTCCAAACCGGTAAGTAGTGTATTGATAAGAAAGTCTCCTTATCCTCCCCCTTCTTTGTCTTTGTGCTCTGATTGGAGTAGTGTTTGATAAAAGGGCCACCTCCTCCGTTTTTGTTAAGAATGCATAGGCGATAGCGTCTTTTTCCCCTATGTTAAATAATTGATCATTAATTATAACATTTTAATAAATTTCTCCTAATCCTCAGATTTAACTACTTGCTTGACCAAACTCTTTTACACATAGCCTGTGTTGTCGCTATTGCCTATGAACTATTACCAAAGGAAAGGAAGTGGTGCTCCCATCATACACTACTCTCAATCAGAGCACAAAGAAGTAAGAGGCTCTCTCATCAATACACTACTCGGTATATTTATCGATTACTCCATTAAGTTTGGACCGACTTGAAAACTTGGTTTTTTATTTTAATTTAAAAATGTCTACTTTTGAGGTGTAGGCATAAAAAGGAATTCTATTGGAACCAAGTAGGGGTCTAATGGTGGAATTGTCAGTGTAAGTGAAAGACTTTTGTATAAAATTTAAAGACAAATAATAGAGCAAATTTAGGTAAGCCATTTGAAAAATATTAGCCTGAATTTACAATACACACGCTTTTAGCCACCATTTCGCGTCACAACGCTCAAAATGCTCATTTTACCGTCGGCTAAAGGAGCATTTTGGGCGTCGTGAGCGCTTAGTGGGTACGCACCCTATGGAATAGGGTGTCTGTTATTTAACAAATTGGGTTTTGATCTTTAAACGCCCCCACATTTTAGGTTATGATCTAAAAAATATTAGACCTAGAACAGCCTTTAATATTCACATTTACCCATGCCTAAATCAAATTTTTATTTAAATATATAGGATTTTGCACTTTTATTTAATTTTTTTAGTAAAACAAATTTAGTAAAACTATTTGAACAACTATTTCTTTTACAAAATAAACACTTTGTAAAAACAACTTTTTTTATAATTTTTCGTTTTGAACGTTATTTAATAATAAATTTGTATTTCTATAGTTAAATTTAACGTTTTTTAAACAACAACTGAATTAGTATGCTTGTTAGATTTCTACTTACCTAATGACTGATAATAATTTTAGTAGTTGTTTGTAAGTCGGTAATTTATTGAATTTTAAAACCCACAGAAGTGTTTTTTTTTTTGAAGAAAATTTATATTAATAATAGCATTTTTGCTGGATAAGCTAACAATAATAGATATTATTAAATAAACACTTCTTCTGAGAGGTTATACTCACAGTACAAGGAGCAGAAATTATGAAAAGTATTTTTTTATACACTTAAATTTCGGAAAAATTACGTTAATATACTGCTTATTGGAGTAACTTCATAATTGTATTGCAAAACAAGAAACGATGGTAACACAAAAAATAAAAAAAAATGATAAATTTAAGTAACGAATCGAATCTTTATCGTTGAGTAACTATTAAGCAAGAAAGTTTATTAAAAAAAAAGAGTTTAAATCTTATTTGTAGGGCGTTCAATCTTCCGGCCACAAAAAAATGTTTGAAAATTTTTTTATAGTCAATTTCAGAAACCTAAAGAGCAAATTCCTTGTATTTTTAACTGAATTTCGTAGGTCGGTCATATGCGTACGTAAACTTTAAAATCTTTAATAAACCTAATTACTTTAGAGAACTACAAAGTTCTCCCGGGTTTTGGCGGTTGGAGGAACTGTACGGTCGTTTTCCACCCTCGGGAATCGAGAAGAAACTCACTTTGTCATCTAGTAGTGCGGTGGAAGTGTTTTCCGAAGACCAGAGTGATTCCTAAAAACTTTTTTCCTCATCGCACGTGGTTACGTTTGTCTATGGCGACTAAGGGCACATGCTCGCGAGGGGGGAAGGAGGCTGACAGTAACCGGTTATATCTGGACATTTGGTCTACACTTTTGCAGCATTTAGATGTGCAGTTCATCGATTAAATATTATTGGAATTATTTAAAATCAGTTTAATATAGTGATAGTGTCGGGATAACCGGGAGTTTCGAGCTCGCAATCCGGCCAATCCCACGGGCGAGTGCTTTAAATCCACTGCACTGTCCAGTCTTTTAAAAATAGATAATAAAAGCAGGTAATAAAGATACAGATTATAAATAAAAATACTTCCTATTGGTTGTTTTAAACATAATAGTAATGTTGTTACGCCATAGTGTTAACAGTGGTATAAGAATAACAATAAATGAAGACATTAACTCAAACAAAAAGATGCTCTAATAATTCTCCACTGTCAATGAATGAAATAGTACAGTGTGTCCTACCGGGAACCGCCTCGATCGATTTCGAAAAGAAAAATTTTTGGAATAAACATCCTTTTTTATACAAACTTCTTTACCCTTATTTTTAATGCCTAATAGGATAAGGTAATAAAACAGGGGAGGAAAAGCAATATATTTCCGAAGCGATAATGGAGTTGCAGTAACCACCAAGAGTAAGCAAACTTGCTTTTTCTCACGAGTTGCACATGCTATTTTTTCTCCGATCCAAATACAATTCTTTGGTTTTTGTTTGGGATTGTACAAAATACAGGGTGTCCGACTATATTTTGACTAATTTTGAATCGCGAATAACTTTAGAACAAATAAAGACATTGAAATGCGGATTTGTAGAATGCCTTATATTTTTGTAGTTTTATTATTATATTCTCGTCATTTGTTTGTGACATTCCATTAATATAAAAACAAAATGGCCGATTTTCCGATTTATGTAACTTTGTTATTTTAAATGCAACACTATTTATAGTTTTTCACCATCCTAAAATTTATTATTTTCCCTAAAAAAATATCATAAGCGCTGGTTATTTCCAAATATAATGGAATAATTATTCTTTAAAAAATTGACTGCAGTGGCAAGTAGGATTACACCTAATATTTTAAAATAAAAGTTTCCTACATAAAAAAGTTTAAAAAAATACGGCAACAAAGCTTTAGGTTTTTCAATATTACCAAAAAGTTGAATTTTAAAACGCCGGAAAAAATATACATGGTGTTCCATTTAAAATAGCAAAGTGACCATATATCGGAAAATCGGCCATTTAGTTTTTGCGTTAACGGGAATATTGCAACCAAATGGCGAAAAAATGTTAAAACATTTCTTTAAAAAATCCAAAGCTTTCTGCAAAAACGGCATTATGATATTTATTTATCTTATCTACTTCTTCTAAAGTTATTAGAAATTAAGTTGGGTCAAAATGTAGTCGGACACACTGTATTATTTTTTTAGCTTAATAAATATAAACATTTTAATAATTTAATCTCGGTTTAATACGTTACTATGGTTTATTACATATAATAAAAGAAAACATATTAATAATTGTACACATTGGGAGCGAATAGGAATTTTAAAAAGAGTAAACTTTCAGTCTTGCCTTACAGAAGATTACCATAAAGACATCAATTCGGTTGTTTCTGAAGACTACTTTGGTGATGTGATAAAATTTCTTCCGGCTAATTGGATGTTGGTTATGGGTAATGCAAGCTGTCATTCACGGCGCATAGAAAAGTTACCAATTTCATCTTGAAGAAAGCAAGAAATTATGAACTGGCTATCTAATAAAGCTATTAGGTTTAAACCCAATATAATAAGAAAAGAACTAGTATCAAAAGTAAATATATTAAAAACCACCTTAAGTACCGGCTACGTTATGCAAGATTTATCTGTCTATCCTGTAAAATAACACTCTTAGCAAATACAAAAGATCAACATACCTTTTTGATCTGATCGAAGTATACAGGTTACCCACAACGTACATCCATATAATGTATGTATACAGGGTGTCCGGAAAGGTGAGGTCAAAAATAATAGGGGTAATTGAGTAAGCCAGAATAATGATAGTACTTCATAAAGAAAAGTTTTACCGACCTTCCTTAAGGAGTCGTTGACGTTCAAAGTTAGAATAAAAAAATGTATTTCTTTCATAACTTTTGAACGGTTGCCTACATCTAATAATATTTAGGCATTTAAATTAACTTATACCAATACTGTTTTTCATAGGCAAATAATGCGCAGTAAGTCATAATTATACAGGGTAAGACAATTTTTTTCGTTTATTGTATGCATTTTTACAGAAGTGAAAAATTTGACATTTTGGTTTGACCGTTTAATTTCTTTATAATTTTTGTACAAAAAAGGTATACTTTATTTAAATCGATCTCTTGGACCGTTTTTCATAAAATCACATTTTAAATCCAGACATTGCCCTATTTTGTATGTAATAAAAATTCCATTTTTAAAAAATTATTAAAATATACTAAAATTTTGAAAAAGAGTCTCTATTTGTGTTATAAAGTTTGAAAGGCTTTTAAACACCATTTTTGTTTATTCTGACCACATTTTGATAATTTCCATAAAAAATGGATTTTTATTACATACAAAACAGGGGTATGTCTGGTTTTTAAAATGCAATTTTATGAAAAACGGTCCAAGATATCGATTTAAATAAGATATACCTTTTTTGTACAAAAATAGTAAAGGAATTAAACAGTAAAAGCAAAATGTCTGATTTTTCACCTCTGTAAAAAATGCATACAATAAACAAAAAAAGTTCGTCTCACCTCTGTATAATTATGACTTACTGCGCAATCATTTGTCTATAAAAAAGTATTGGTATGAGTTAATTTAAATGCATAAATATTATTATTATTGTGGCAACCGTTCAAAAGTTATAAATGAAACACATTTTTTTATTCTAACAATAAAGGTCAATAAGTCCTAAAGAAGGGCGACGGAACTTTTTTTGTACAAAGTACTAACATTATTTTGGCTTACTCTATTAACCCTATTATTTCGACCTTACCTTTTCGGACACCCTGTATATTACTTATTATAATACATTTTAATTTCTTCAAAATTAAATTTTCTTTTATATTCTTTTATCAGGTATACCCCACCGCCACGTCTCTGGCGTACCTTTATCGGATTTTATGAGCGCAATACAAAAGAAAGGTGTCTTAAAGTAATCCAAAATCGACCCTAAGCCGGGTGACTCGGCAAAAAGAAAGAAGTTTTGCAGGTAAACCAATGCTAAACTATAAAAGTGGCATATATTATACACATTTTTTTTTATTTTGGGTCCTGGGGTAAAAATTTGGGGTGCGTTAAAAGAACAAGACCCAATTTGGAAAACAACTGAACCCTACTATAAAATGAAAGTGGAGAATATAGTGCCTGGGCCAGAAAAAGTAGACTTCATGATAGGAACACGCGCCAGAAATCGTAAGGGTCACATCGAAACGCCTTGTCCGATAACCGAAACATGTGTTTGAGCCTTATGATTTCATGACAGTAATCCTTACAACTTTTACTAAAATGTTTAAAAATTTCAAATAAACATTTTCGTAGACTTGCTTGACAAAAAACGTGTTCGCCCAGTCCGACACCTGAAACATTTGACATTGACAGGCTGAGTTAAAGCACAGCTTCCGTATATGGCGGTTTTAATATTAGTGGTAGACTGGTCAAACGGAACGGCCCTAAAAAGGTCTTAAAAGTGTTCTTATCATAAAGTCCATTTCATTACTGGTTCAGTCACTAATAGACTCGATAAAATTATTGCGTAAATACCCACCCAGGGTTTTAGTTGAAACACGAAAATAAATATTTTATTGGTAAATAACTTAAAGCTAAAAATAAATATGGAAATCAACTTTGGTTATTTATAAATATATTTTATAAATGATTACTACAGGGCTAAGAAGTTAACAGTCAAACAGATTAGGTGATACACGAACCTGTTACTTAAATAAGTTACATAATAAATTTACTTTGGCATTAGAAAATGACTTAATATGTTTTTAAGAATAACTTAACAATTTCTAAAAAATACAAATACTTTTATAAGACGTAAAGATTGTACAAAAAAATAACACGGTAGATATTAGGCCTAAATTTTTAATAATAAATTAACACAGATTATTATATTGTTGGGTTTAAAACCTAAAAAAAATGTAAAGCCACGTATACACTTAAGCACGAATCCAAGTGGGCACAATGCGAATAAAACGAATATTCTGATGTGGACTGGAATTCGAAGCGAACCAAAGCCATTCTTTATTCGGCGAATACGCTCAGACCGATCAGAGGGATGTCGGATAAACAAAAGATATTAGTGCTTAATGTGGACGGTGTGTTGGCGGTAGAAGTGTTCGGACCCGAACAAAATACGCTTTTATATCCATTGCATTTATAAATACACAGTGGAAACATTTCTGCTTTAAAACAGGACTGTTAAAAACAAAATAAACACAGGAAGTGTTTAAAAATGATCGGTTATTACCAGAAAGGGAAATATTGTGGAATCCACGATATCCACAATAATGTAACAATATTAAGAAAGAACACGCATTGCGGAAAACAAAGTTGGGTCGAATAGTAAAAATCGGTAATCGAATACGAATAACGGAAAAGGAAAGTATTTGAATACTGGATGTTTTAATACTTGGAAGAAAAAAGTATTCGAATTCTCGGTATTCATGAACACCCGGAATCGGTATTCAAATACTAAAAACAAAAAGATTTGAATACTATAACAGAAGGAAACCTTATAATTTGAAGTGCAAAAAAATTTTCTCACTTTATTTTTTCCTATTTTTCTCCTCTTTTGGTATTTTAATCATAACAATTTTGATATTCGAATACTGCTTACACATTTGGGTATTCGAATACTCAAAAGTATTCGTCGAATACTTCAAAAGTATTCGAATACAGAATCCAGAATACTAACCAAAAAGTATTCTGCCGAATACCAAACACACAAATGTATTCGAATACTATTCAGAATACTGAGTATTCGAATACGACCCAACTCTGGCGCCCAATAGCTAATAAAATTCATGTTAACATAGACGAATAAAAAAACGTCTGGTTCTCCCCTTCTTATTACAAACAACGGCGATGTCCAACTGAGCCTCTTTTTTATCTTGCTTACTTTAATAAATTGCATAAAACTATGAACCTCGCACTAGCTAGTTGCATATCTGCCATTTTTAAACGGGTAAATCTGAATATCTCCACATTCATATGGATAGCAGGATTTAGGTTGATGCCATTTACACCGACTTCAGTAGGGTATTTGTTAAAATAAGTCATAATACTTTGCTCGTGCGCCTTGCGGAGGTCGGTGTGACGGGCAACGTTTTGAATTGGATAGAGTCTTATTTAAGGGATAGATCACAGTATGTGTCTTTGCAGGGCTTTAATTCCGAGCCTTTCAATCCCACGTCAGGAGTACCCCCAGGGCTCGCACCTGGGACCTTTATTTTTTATTATTTATATAAACAAGATTAAATCCTGTTTTCACAATTGTAAATTTTTACTTTACGCAGATGATTTAAAGGTGTTCAAGGATGTACATAATATTAATAACTGTCAAAAAATTCAACAGGACCTGGAGAGGTTAGTAGAATTTTGTACCCAAAATAGTTTGTTAAATTTAAATAAATGTCTATCAATTACTTTTCACGAAACAAAGTGGAAATTTCTTATAACTATACAATTGGTAATGCTGTACTTCCAAAGGTGGAACATGTGCGAGACCTGGGCATCCTCATTGACTCAAAATTAATGTTTGATTCGCATATAGAAATGGTTGCTACCACTGCATCCAGAATGTTGGGATATGTTATGCGAAAATGTGCTCTATTCTCAAACGTAAAATCAATTATTTATTTGTACAACTCTTTTGTTTTAAGCAAATTAAACTTGGTATGCTGTATACATAGATCGGCTTGAACATATTCAAAATAGGTTCCTAAAATTTATTTCTTTTAAAGCGTTTCATCGAAGCGATGCTACTCTGGCTCAACAGCGCTTTCATGTCTTATCCCTTTCTGCCAGAGGAACTATTTCAGATGTGTTATTTTTATATAAAATATTTAATAATTTATTATCAAGTCCTGATATTCTTTCCCTAATAACTTTTAATACCCCTTAGGTTAACCTTCAAACAAATGATCTATTTATTCCTTTTAGAAGAACAAATTGCTCTCAGAATTGGCCTTTATTTCGAATATCAAAAAGTGCCAATAAATGTAACAATGTAGACAATTTAGATATTTTTTTAATGTCACTGGAAACTATGAAGAGAGTTTTAAAAAATATACTTAAATAAAATAGATTAAACGCAATATTATATTCATTGTAAAATAGTATTTTTTGCAATTCTGTTATAAATATAGATAGGTACTATTCTAGTTTTAGTTTTAGTTATGACTCATATCTGTACTTTATCTTTATATGTCTAAGTATATGCAATTTGGTGGATACTCGTTTGGGTTACTACCTGTTTGTATCCCTGTTGTCAACCAATAAATGAAAAAATAAAATAAATAAATAAATCCGAATAACTCGAGCGGTCGCGAACAGTATACTTATTCGTGCCCCATTTAAGTTTTCATCCAGAACAGAAGTTCAGCTGGTTCGGGTTATGCTCATTTGGATTCGTGACGTGTTTCCACGGCTTAAAGAAAATTTAATATTACATTTATTGTAAATACACCAGATATAAAGTGGCTTGGTCACTTTTAAAAAGTTTTTACTTATAAAATGTATCACAAAAACACCTAGTTTCGATCCAAGTTCGTACACTAGTTTAATGAAGACAGTCTTTTAAATATAGGTTTAGAAATCACGCTTAGTTGTATTTTAATTGTTTTACTTACCTTTAATTAAATAAATATTAAAAATTTATTCATGCTTTATAATGGCAGAAAAAAAGAAAAATATATAGTTATTCCAGGTAATACAAAAGATCTTTGGAGTGTTCTGACGAAAACTTTAACAAATCATAATGCCCTTATAGTAGGGGAGCCTACGATGCTAAATGAGAATTTACTCGAGGATGGTAGGGATCTGTTCGGTTGCAAAGCTTAGATGATAAAAAACTAAAAATGTTTAATAATGTATACCTTTTCATTGGTGGGGGAAGTGGCTATAGAATTTTAAATATGTCCAAAAAATACTTAGGTATTATTTTGGAAATCGTTAAGATCGTGATGGATTCTATATTTTTCGTTATCCCTAAATTCATCATTCATTCAATCATTAGTATTTTATGCAATTTTTGGCTCACATGTTAGACGGATGAGATAAAAAGTTTTCGGACTAATTAAAAAAAGTTACGTGGTATCTTATACTTTGTAAAAATATAGCCTCTAAAAACTAGCAATATAAAAACAAATCTTGTTAGGTTTAAATCCTACATTATGATTTCTTAAACCAAAAGAAAAATAATTTATAATAGCAATGATTTTTAAAATTTTTCGTTAATAAAAAGATAAAAACAATAACCAAATTAACCCATTTTTACGCATGTAATTAAATTTAAAGGTAAGTAAAACTTATTAAAACATAGTATAAAAGAAAATTAATATCAACACCAACTGAATATTTTATCAGCAAATATTAAAGAACAGAACTAACGTCTTCTTTTTCCTTTTCTCGTTCTTTTTCCTTCTTATCCTCTTTGTCTTTCTTTTTGGACTTCTTTCTTCGTTTGGAATCTCTAGTTTTTGGGGACCTTTCTAATAGAAACAGTGCTTCGTGGAAGTCATCTGAACTCAAGTTGGACTCTTGGACATGAAGAACAGAACTAAGTGCTCCATCTGTTGATGATTTTGGAAACCTAAACGGTAAAAGTGGTGTTAAGCTTGTTAAACTTGTGAAGTAACATCCTATGTAACCCGGTATACAGGGTTTCCAGAAAGATAGAGTCAAAAATTTTAGCGGTGATAGAGAGAGATAAAGTATTCTTATTAATTTATATAACATTTTTTTATCGCGCTTCGTTAGAGAGATATTGACCTTCACAGTTAGAACAAAAAACTTATTTCAATTTTTACTTTGGAACTCTTGCTATAGTACCAATTATATTTAGGGCACTAAATAACCTCATAGAAATACTTCTTTTGATAGGTAAACGGCTCTTTAGTAAGTCGAAATTATACAGGGTGCAAAGATTTTTGTTTTCACTTAATGTATGCATTTTTAACACTGGTAACACAATCAACTTTTTGCTTTGGCCGCCTAATTTATTTATTATTTTTGCCAAAAAGGTTCACTTATTTAAATCGATATCTTAGACCGTTTTTATAAAATCGAATTTTAAGTCCAGGCATACCAGCATTTTGTAAGTAATAAAAAGTCCATTTTTCCAGAAAATGGTTAAAATATGGTAAAATTTACAAAAACAGGTTTTAACCATATTATAAATTTTAAGGGGTTCACAAACACCGTTTTTAATAATTTTACCACATTTTATTAATTTTATCATTAACATGGAATATTTTATTACATACAGACTGCTGGTTTGTCGGATTTAAAATAAGATCTTATGAAAAACGGTTAAAGATACAGATTCAAATAAAGTATACCTCTATTATACAAAAATGATAAACTGGTAAAGCAAATATGTTACCAGTGTTAAAAATGCATACATTAAATAAAAAAAAATCACAACTTACTGAACAGCCCTCTACCTATAGAAAGAAACATTATTATAAAGTTATCTAGTCTAGTCTAGTATTTTTGTTAGTTATACCAACTTTGAAGGTCAATATCTTCCTAACCAAGCGGGATAGAACCCCTCCTTTCTCACATCCTGAATAAAAATATAAAAATATAAAAATATAAAAATATAAAAATATAAAAATATAAAAATATAAAAATATAAAAATATAAAAATATAAAAATATAAAAATATAAAAATATAAAAATATAAAAATACAAAAATATAAAAATATAAAAATATAAAAATATAAAAATATAAAAATATAAAAATATAAAAATATAAAAATATAAAAATATAAAAATATAAAAATATAACACAAAAATCTTCACTTTTTAATTTTGTATTAAAGTATATTTTATTACAAAACCAACCTAAACATTTCTCTTTCTCGTTCTGGCTCACTGGCACTTTTAGACTTTCCATTGTCCTTGCCGGATTTAGATGGACTTCCATGTGGGGTGGTCAGATTGGATTTGGAGGATGCCGGTGTAGTGGAACGAACTAAAGACGGAGTGAATGGTTCCGGAGGTAAAGAGTTACTGTTGTTCAGACTACTGCTAGAGATACTTAAAGAACATGAACTTAGTGGCGCTGGAACACTGAGGCTTGATGAGCGAGACTGCCGTCCCGAACTGTTTTGTATAAGACTTATACCTAAAATAAAAAAAAATCTTTTTTATTAGACAAGGCCTAAGAAAACGACTTATTTATTTTAAAAAAATATATAGCATATATTTTTTAAGGTCACAAAAATATCATAGAAGTTTTAAGCCCTAATATTATTATTGAGATATTTATCTCTGCGACTGACAGTTTTTTAAAAATAATTTTTTTAAATGCAAAACTCGCAATATTTAAAACATTTATTTACACACATTTCTAAATAAAAATAATTTCCTACAAAAAGTTTTCATTATAAATTGTTCTAAAACAAGCTGTTTTCATGTAATTGAACAGCTATTTTTTAAATTTTATTTCTAGGAGACTCTGAAAAACATGCAATGTTTCGTCTGCTGTAAATAGTCTAAGGTATCAACTCAAGAACATTCACCACCTATATTTTATATTTTATCGTACATAATAAATAAAAATATTTATTTGTTGGGTTAATTTTTAGCTTTTAATTCATGAATATACCAACTTATTTCATCTAGTAGAATATGGATCATGAGGTAGTCCAGAACTGATAAATTAGAACCTCAGGAAAATAGCAGTACAAAAAGTTCTTAAAGGATTTATAAATCTTATTTGTTATTACCGGAAATCTTTAAATTTTTGTCCTACAACACAAAAATGAAAAACTTTAATTGTAGATCCCAAATATTGTCATGTACTGAAAAAATACTCTATATCCTACCTGGAGATTTTGGCTCGGGAGTACGAGAAATTGAAACTCCAGAAATAAACAAGGTTGGCGATTTGGGAATTCCCGTTTCACTTTCATATTCGTTAGAACTATCTGTTTCTAAAGTAGTCTTCTGGTGACTTTTGCATATTTTTATTCTAAGATGTGAAGAAAACCCTAAAATACCAAAAATAAAGATTTAAAAATATTTTTCCTTTCTCCTTTGGTTAATTAACCAAAGAAGGTTATTAAAACAATTGTTTTGAATAACGTACCTTTTCCAGATTTTTTTGATTATCGACTAAGAACCCTGTTGATTTCGAGAAATTACTCTGATTAGCACACTGTCTCTTTTTTGGACTATGTTTTTCGCTTTTTGATTCCCCTACAATCGTCTTTTTCGAAAAAATAGAGCTACTGTATTCTCCGTTATTATTTGCATGATCACAAACATTTTTTGATTTTTGTTCATTACTAATTAATCCTACAAACAAATTATATATTTAGAAATGTTGGAATAATACATGTATGAAAGTACAACTAAAATCCAATATACGGGGTATTCGAAAAGGTAAGGTCAAAAATTCTAGGGGTAATTGAGTGAGCCAAAATAATTATTAGTATTGTAGTTATATTGTTATTTGAATTATAACTTTTAAACTGTTGCCAGAGTACCAATGGTATTTGGGCTACTAAATAACCTTCAGTTCAGTAACTCGGAATTATACAGGGTGTGACGACTTTTTTTTCATTTAATGTATGCATTTTCAATTCGACATTGTGCTCTGACCGTTTAATTTCTTTCTTAATGTACGAAGAAGGTATTCCCCATTAAAATCGATATATTAGACAATTTTTTATAAATTCTTATTTTAAATCCAGATCAACCAGCATTTTGTATGTAATAAAAAAAAACTATTTAAGGAAAAAATTATTAAAATGTGATAAAATTATTCAAAACGATGTTTGTAAGCCCCTTAAACTTAAAATTATAGGTAAACATTGCAGAATTTTACAATATTTTAAACAGTTTCTGGAAAAAAAAGATGTTTTTAATTATTTATTAACGAAATTCTGGTATGTCTGGACTTAAACGGCGCTTTTATGAGAAACGGTCCAAGATATCGATTTAAATAAGATATACCTTTTTGTACAAAAATGATGACGGAATTAAGCGGTCAAAGCAAAATGTCCAATTATGTTGCAGCTTGTATAATTGTAAATTACTGCGCAATTATTTGCCTATGAAAAAAGCATTGGCCTAAATTAGTTTAATTTTCCAAATATCATGAATCCTAAAAAATGCATAAATTAAATGAAAAAAAATCGTCGCACCCTGTTATCTGTCTGTCTATCAAAAAAAACATTACTGTGAAGGTGTTAGTAGCCCAAATATCATTGGTACTAACAGTTTAAAAGTTAAAATTGAAGTAGGTTCTTTTATACTAACTTTGAAAGTCAATATCTCCCTAACGAAGCGCGATGGAGAATTTTTTTCTTTATGAAGTACTAACAATATTTTGGCTTATTCTCTATCATTTTTGATCACCTTTATTTTTTTGTAAATATAGCTTTTTTTTACCTATACTCTTATTAACAGCTATTCTTGTTAAATAACTTGATTTTGGCAAATGGGCTGAACACAGTTTTGCCTTAAGGGTAGCAAATGGGTTATGAATATGTTTCTTACATTGAATTTCTTTGGCTATTGGGTCAGTCTTTTTAGTTTCCTCTTCGTAAATCTTGTTACCTTTAAAAATTAAAAAATAAAAACTTAAAATGTAAGTTAGTTAACTCCTATCATATTAGCGACATGGAAACATTGTATTAGAAAATGTAACCTATTTATTAGGCTATGAAAATATCAAAAAACACTATGTAGGTTACCCAACGATAAACGGGCGTGTGGCTTTATAAATTTGGCAGCATTATATGGTTAGCAGAGAACATTGGACTAAAATATTTGGGCAGTGTTAACTTCCTTGTTTGAAATAAATTATCCTGTGTATTATATGTGTACTGTCATTTTAAAAAGCAAGTTGACATAAGTGGCGCAAGTAAAGGTGGGCTAGAGGAAGAGGAAGGGGGCGCCTTAGAAATCGGGTGATGGTCTGGTGTGTTAAAACGCTAAATCGTTGGGCGCACAACCGACGTAGCTGGGTTCGAATCCTGGCCCGATCAAATTTTTTGTCAGAAATTTGGTGGTCCCCAACAAAAGACAGACTAAATGCAAAACGGATCGACGCTAAGGGCCACCAAAGGACCAAGGCACACTTTGCCGTGTTTTACGCAATCGTAGACATGCTCACCACAGCCAGTTATAGAGGTCGGATATTCCCTCAGGTAAGTTGTCGTGAATAGGACCTCCGTCGTTAGGAACCTACGTTAGGCAGGATGTCCCGTCTGGCTGACATCACCCAGACAGAGTGCACAATTAATAGGCCGAGAGGATTCAGTGCATAGGTTATCCCAGCCCTACTTTAAGGTTTAAGCATTTGACATGAGTTCTAAGTTCCTCCAAAAACGGCCGGCTATAACAGTGCTCCTGTTTAAAATTACTTTTCGGTATAACTAAAGTGTCTGAACCGTATATATTTTTAATTATATTTTAGTCGTATATCCCTCAGTTACCTTACAATATAGATTTAAGCGTTCTATTTTTTAACCGACTTTTGAAAAAGAGAGGGAAGGTTGGCATGTTAATTTACTACCTGTGTTTTTTTTTATGTATGTACACCGATTCCTCCGTTAATTATGGACCAATTTTTAAGATTTTTATTTTTAAAGGTTCACCCGCGCGGTCGTGCCATAAGAAAACCAAGTCAGGATCTCAAAGACAAAGGTACAGGATTATTTTTTTCAGGCAAGCTGGCTTTAGAGGGATCTATGCTATATACCTATGCTGTATATTTAAACAATCAGATTAGTAAAATGTAATTTTCTTATTTTTATGTGGTTGTCACTTAATATTTTATATTTTTAATTTTTTGGATTGCGTGTATTTATTTATTTTTTTTTAAGTCCGAAGATTGTTTCCGTTTATGCAAATTATTCCTATTAGTAGTAGCATTGCCGTTTTTGTGCAAAAGTTCACGTGAAGAAAAAAGGTACCAGTACTATTTTTAGTGGATGGTCACCGATTAAATGTTAATAATTAAACACTAAAAGGAGTAAAACAAATATTAAAAGAAAACGACTTTGAACATAAAACTTACTAACAATTATAAACTAATGAATAAAAAAATTAAAAAATAAAGTCGGTTAATAACATTTCGCTAAACTACTAAATGTTAATAACTAAATAAAAACATTTTAATTATGTAATTTTTCTACTTTATTTATTAACATTATTTTTATTTAATATTTTGAAATGTTTAGCAAGTTTTTATTTATCTTTATAAAAGTCGGTTAATTTTTAAATTTCTATAAATTATGGACTTTACGCAGGACTTACCTAAATCTTCATCAGTCACGGAATTTAAAATACCGCAAACTTCCATATCCGCATTTATAGAATCAGAAGTAGTGGTGTCCTCCATGGAGCTTTGTCCTTGGCAGGATTCTTCTTCTGGATGCGCATGCTGCAGTAATAAAAACTGCTTTGTACGTATCGATGTGGATGGCAGTGCTAAAAATCTAAAACATCAAAAATATATTTTTTCTACTCGCGTCCGCAAAGTAGTTCCTTTGATCACTCATTTGCGTGCGCAATATTTAATTTTGGGCACGCAGTCCCACGTTAGAAAAAGTAGGGGATGACCGAGTAGGCCCGCTCAGCGGGTAACTCCATCCACCGCCATAATTTTTAAATGCACCCTTGTAATCGGTCCGATATTTACCTCTTAATACAAACATAAAAGATCAAATGCTAACTTAGCTTAATCCTTTAGTCGTCGATAAACGTTTCGGATGCAGGTCGATGTATTTTTTCTTCTGTGGAAACTTAAACGTTAGTACGATACAAACGTATGAATTTGCAATATAAATATATCAAAATGTAGGTGATTGCCTTTATTTTACTAAGCAATTTTTAAATTATCATGTATGTATAAAGTTTTTAAAGAAAAAATTTGATTTTTGAGTAAGACCGCCTAGAAAATTGCTCTGGTCAAGCTTAAAAGATATTTAAAATTTTGTTAGTAATAAGAACAATGTAATTTATTTATATAATTTTTATATGAAATATTTATATTTTTTTAATGTTGGGTTTCACCTTTTAGTCTTATGCTTATAATTTTAATATTAAGAAAAATCTGTATGTCTAGGACCTATAATATATATTAGATATTAAGTTATGTGGTTAAATTTATTTTTAATGTTTTATTTCATAGTAAAAAAATGCAGTAAAAAATATCATATTGTGTGGGCGGAGTTATCTAACCCATCGGGGCATCTTCGCCATTGGTAGGGTCATAAAACACGTATTATTTTTTTTAATGAAAACGTTCACTTATTTAAACATTAGACATATCTTAATATAAGTAATAAATTTAAACAATCAACGTCGTTTTTAATGGACCTCTATATGTTACTCGCACTTTGCAATATTCAAATTTGCTCAAGTGAGCGGAGCTTCCCGGAACTCCCCTAATTGGTGAAAAAAGTTACAAATTTTATTTAACGTTTAGAAATATTAAAATTACAAATTATTATATGTTTTTACTTTTCTTAAACACTCATAGACAAAATATTGTTTTTAACACCTGCGCATGGTGACTTTCCTGCACTTAATTCTTTTTCGTTCTAAAGCTGCGTCCAGAATTGCAACAATTCGCCGTGCCTCCCCACGCCGCATACCTCGCCACATAGCGCGGACAAGAACGTGGACGTTTTAAGGACTTGGGGAATGATTCGCTGGTGAATCAGAGCGCGCAAAGGAGTTGATTAGTTTTGACGGATGTTAGGCGAATTGTTGCAAGTTTTAACGCGTACTTAACGTCGCTTGCGTACAGGAAATAATTGCATTGCGCATTTGTTAAAAAAATAAACATATTTGGCAAAAATATAATAAAATTACAAAATTTTTATTTAAATTCACCTTCTGACCATATCTTCAGGTTTTTCTTCATGTTGGCTACTATGGTCAGAATCTAAGTGATACCGTGGTTCGTCTGCACCATTCATTCTCATTAAAGGTCCCCGTCTTGTTTTTCTGGTGCATAAATCACCTGTTGAGTGACATCGCTTAAGACCTGACGTATCGTCGTAGTCATCGTTCCCAAATACAAATCCTACAAAGTTTAGAATAAAAGTTATTGTTTATAATGTTGTGTGACCATTGTTTAGGAGATATATTCATTTGCCATATTTAAAAAATAATCATTTGTTTTTTAAAGCGTATTTCCAGGGCAAAAATATTTATGTCTATTCTCCAAAAATTTGAAATTAATTCGTCAAAAAGTTTCAAAGATATGCGGGTAATTGGATTTTTTTAACTTAGTGTGTGTATAGGTTTCTTAAAACCTTAATTTCGATTTTCTAAAAACGGTGTTTTTACAGTCGGTAAGTAAAATTTCTCCGACCCATCGGTTTCAAATTTTTACACAAACTTCTTAGATCCTTTGGACAGGTAACATTTAAAGAAATAATGTTTCTGACCATAACTTTTTTTAAATTAATTTTAAAGTGTACATTTTTTTGATAAACCGACTTGTAAAGAATTAAAATTTATTATTATATTTATATTATTACTTTTATTCATCTATACTAATTTTTTTTATAATTTTTGGCTTTTAATTTGGACCCGAGATATCTTTCTCACCGACGGACACCTATTTATGGAGGTCTTCTAGGAGATCAGAAGAAGAAATCTTCTATATTTATATGTTTTTCGTGCATTTTTGTGATAAAGTGTCTCTAAATAAAAAAAAACATGATAAAAGCGCATTTTTTCGTTTAGAAGTAATTATAACACTAATAGGTTATTAAAAGAAACTATAATAATTTGTTTATCATAAAGCTACTTTGGAGACACAATAATTTATATTTTTAAACAATATTATAATATTTTCACATCTTTACCTCTATTTTGTAAAATTTTTGTTTTTAAAGATTGTATTTTTTTTTCATCATATAGTTTTAGCTAATGTTTTATAAAAAGACAAAAAAGTCCCAATTTTTGAAAAGTTTGATCCTCACCATTGTATGCAACTACAGGCAGGTTACAATTCTTAACATTTCATCAAAAGTTTTAGAGAGGTTATTTTATGATCGGATGATTTCTTTTCTGGATAAAATCAAGATAATTGCTGGGTGTCAGCATGGTTTTTATAGGGAAAGATCGACGGAGGGTGCGGCGGAAGGTGTCCTGGAGTACGTTTATAAGAAAATGGATAAAGGGGAGCATGTTGCCGGGCTCTTTTTCGACCTTTCACGTGCAGTTGATAGTTTAGATCATAACTTTTTATTAAATAAACTTTATGCTTGCGGATTCAGGGACAGGTTTTTGAAAATGTTCAAGTATTATCTGGAATATAGAAAGTGCTGTGTAAAGGTTGAACACGAAGTTTCTGAGTTTAAAGATTTTAATATGGGAGTCCCCCAGGGTTCAGTGCTGGGACCATTATTATTTTTAATTTTTGTTAATGAGGTACCAGAATATATATCCAACGGAACTATTATTATGTTTGCGGATGATACCTCAATTGTGGTCCCAGCACGGAACACTGAGGATCTCAAATCCAAGATTCAATTGACAATTCGGGAATTTAAAGAATGGTGCGATCAAAATAATCTTATTTTAAACATCGAAAAAACCAACTATATAAACTTTCGAAGTTCCCAGAGAAAGAACAAAATTAACATCGAAAATATACAGGAGGCTGAGAGCCTGAAATTTCTTGGCCTGCATCTGGATTCATTTTGTAAATGGGACTACCACGTAGAACATGTTTGTAAAAAAATTAATTCTATTTATTTTGCCTTCTCGCGACTACAAAACACGTTTACGGAAAACACTTTGCTAACGCTATACTACTCTATGGTTTACTGTCATCTTAACTACAACTACTGTTTGTGGGCAACTGCGTTGATAGTGAGAGAGTGTTTATAGATCAGAAAAGAATCATTAGGCTTAACTTTCGACTTAATTCTAGGACGAGTTGTAAACCTGCATTTATTAATAAAAAATATTATCATTGCCTTGTTTATATACATATATACAAAACCTTATTGTATGTCAGGGAAAATTCGGAGTTTCAAAAAATTCTTGTTTTCATAGTTACTCCACCCGAAATGCTTCATCTTTTAGTTTGGAAAATCATAGATTAAGTATGTATGAAAAATCCCCCGAATATACTGGTCAAAAAATGTTTATTAAATTACCAAATGAAATCAAAAATTTATCATTTAATAAATTTAAATACCATATAAAAAAATTCTCCAACAAAAGTGTTACTATTCGGTTAATGAATACATGTCAGATATATTGTAGGTATTTTTTTAAAGTGTTTTTATTTGTATAATGTATTTTTAAATCTAAATGTTCTTGTTTGAAATACTGTTTACCTATATATATTTTTTTATATATTTTTAAATTTTAAATATTTTTTAATTTTTTATAGTTTTTAAACATATGACGTGTACATCCATTTTGTATGGCTGACATATGAAATATATTATTATTATTATTATTATCAAGACCTGACCAAGAGGTAAAAACCAGATGAAATACGTTGCTTAGTACCTATTTGAGTAACATACATACCATTTTCATGTATATCCGATATTTTAAAGCAGCCGTCTTCATTTCCCTTGCAAGGTCTAAACACGATATCTTTATCTGGATCTAATTTATCCAAGCTCTTCAAATCTATTTTATGATTTGCCAAAGATTTTAGAAAATAATCCACGGTTAGATCAGCACTGCTTTTTTGGTACCCTAAAAGAAAATTATTGATAACTTATTGCAGCAATAAAAACACATTTAACAAATTTTGAAACAATATGACGCAGTATTAATATATTTTTTTTTTAAATTAATTACTGTTACTTTTCAAATTATTCCTACTTAAGAATTTATATGTGATTATTATTTTTAAAAGAATTTTTAGAGAATTCTGTTAAAAAATTGTAAATATTATGAACTTGTAACATAGTTTCGCTGGGTCTAACACCCGAAACATTTGACATTGACATGCTGGTTTAAAGCACCGCTTTCATACATATATGGCGATATGAATATTCGTGGTAGATTTGCCAAAAGAAACCCCGCTAAAAGGGTTTTAAAAGTGTTTTTATTATAGTCCATTTTATTACTGGCCCAGAGACTACTTAAATCCGAAGCAGGCTGGGTACATACTTTTTTCACAAACTTTTTGATGTGTGATCTGGGATTAGGTAAAGTGACTTCTCCACATATATAACAGAACCTGTCTGGGCGATTTTAACATTTTTTCCTGATTATTATAAAATCACTTACGGTCGCACTCAGATAAATATTAACACTTACTACTTGGATATGCCAAAAGTGACTGAGGCCGCATTGCGTGCACCGAGGAAATTTAAACATTTAAATAAAGCACTATCACAGAAAACGTAGCACAGGGTTCGCGAGACGTTGCCAAAACCAGCAGTTTTTTTTTAATATTTTCTATCGACTAATTAATTCTATTTTTTATCAGAGAATGAAAAGTTGACCTGATTGAGCAAAATTTCTGAATTCAGCATGCAAAAATGGCAATAATTTACCCAACAAAACTTTTACCTCAAAAAAGTCGCAGACCAGTGTTATTTATTGTTGTAACATAATAGGCAATAACAAAACCTAAGTTTTAAAGGAAACATTTCTTTTAAAGTTTCTCTTATGATCTAGGAATATGCAATGAAGTGATTTTTATTATTATTTTTTTAATTGAACAAGATACAAACAAAAGTTAAAAAGCATGAAAGCTGTATTTTAATGTGCTTTAATAATAAATAATAATACAATTTTACACAGACTTTTATAGTTGATGACGTATCTTTTTTGTTACAAATATTTGTTGGGATGCCGCTCAAGAGAAGACTAATTAAACTAAAATAAACTGGTTTCTCCAAATTAGCCCCTAATATCATAAATAATTTTTTAAAGTTGCAACAAAATTGTGAAAAGGACATTAAAGACTTTTACAAAAATCATTCTTTTCACAATTTTAGCACCCAGTATTTTAAGAGCGAATTATGTACGGACTTATGTTTATATAAACTCCCCCCTTTTTTTAACTATTTTTGAGGAAAATGGCAGTTTGTCACCAAAGTTTATGTTAAATACATACAGACACAAATTTTAAAATCTTACCATTCTGGCGATCCTCTATCTCTTTTTGTTCCATTTGTCTGCTAATTTTGGCAGTGGATTCTTGTAAAGACAAATGAATAGCTAGCTTTAATTGATCATCAGTACTTTCATTACTGTTGGTTGATATACTTGAACTGGGATCAGGTGTTATAGGAACACTACCTGAATGCGTAGCTTGTGCTTGCTTTATTCTGTCTTCTATCATTTGCAAACGTGACATTTCTAATGCAATAATAAGCTCAACGTTGTAATCTGGTCCTGTAAGAAATTAAAAGCATAAAAAGTATCTTTTAACCGAGTTCAAAAAAGGAGGTTCTCCATTTGCCTGTATTTTTTTCTTATGTGTATGGTAAGCGATTACTTCGTCAATTGAAGACCGATTTTCAAAATTATTTTTTTATTTGAAATAGTTCACTTCCTCGGTGGTCCTATAAAAAAACCAAGTCAGGATTGCAAGAGAGAAGGGTACTAGACCTATTTTTTATTGTTCGCAACGTTCTAAACCAATCAAATTACAAGATGCTGGTAGTGTGTTATTTTTATTTAAAAGTAGTAATAATAAATAGGAAAGCCAAAAAAAACTAAGAACCGAAAAATAAACACTTTTTAAAAACATTAAACCGACTTAAAAAATAAATGGATAAAACTCACCAAGAAGTTTAAACAATAAATAAAAAAAATAAAAATAAGAAAGTCGGGTAATAATATATGCACTAAACTACTAAATAAGCAAAAGCTTTTTATACTTAAATACCATCCCACTAAACACGTTATGTAACATTAATAATTTGCAACAATATTTTTTAGTTAAAATTGCACTACAAAATAAAAGTAAAAAATAACGTTGATGTTATATATTCGTAACTTATTTTTAGATCTTTTTGTAACGTTTCCTACTGCAACCAGAAAACAATGTTAATGCAATATCCAAAATTTTCATTTATAGCGACCTTATATACAGAGATTGCCCTGTAAATAAAAATATATATCTTTCTACATATAATTAAAATATTGTCAAATTTATAAAATTTAAATTAAGTAATACATTTTGTGCAATACCATGCAGCAATACTAAAAATTTCCTGATTCAAATTTACCGCGGGTGCAGTTCGATCCTTTATTGGTCGACGTCGCAATGGCAGAGCAAAGAAAACGGAACTAGCAGGTGGTGATTATTCTTAATTGTTCTTTGATGGAACTGTATGGTCATAAATAAAACCACACGTAAAATAAATAGTTGTTTATCAATATAGTTTATTAAAAAGTTTTTTTCTGTTAAATTAAAAAAAACCTGTAGTAATGTAGCTACAACATTGCATATTTAAAAACATAACAATAATAAACTTGCCGACTCCCAATAAAACTCGATGCCGATTTACTAAATGATGCTTTTCCGTATGGTATTAAAGTTTAGATTATATCCTATCGTCGAACAGCGAAACTTTTTGTATAAGATACCTCAGGAATACCAGACAGTCTAGTAAACATCTCAAATTTTACTATATACAGAAACGATCGCAAAACTAGTAAAGGTGGTGGCAGCTGTATTTATGTTAGGGATGAATTTATGGGCCAAAAGATACATGTAACAATAAACAAACACACTAGATCCAATTGAATTAACCTGGCTACAAATTAAAATGGGCACAATATCACTAAACATTGCCAGTATCTATAGACCTCCAAAAGTAAACATTTAAAACGACGAGCCCATGCTGGCCGCAATTGTGGATGCCAGTGCAAAGTTCGACAATTTGCTTATGTTTGGCGATTTTAATTACCCTGACTTGGACTGGATTAATCCAACACCTTCCGAGAACAATTTAGCCGCCAATATTTTTATGAATACATATCTGTCAACCAGTCTGATACAACATATTAAAAAATCCACACGATTTTGTCAAAACACAAGACCATCTCAGCTAGACTTATTATTAATATCTGACCAAGATCTAATCTCAACGGTAGAGCATGAACCACCTGTTGGTTGTAGTGATCATTCGGTACTTATTGCGACGTGTCAGATCATACATAGTACAACTGAACCCAACATTAAAACTAAAAAAACTTCATTGCTGCAAACTATAAAGAAATCAATTAGTATCTGGACTCGGTGACTTGGTCATTAAGTGATACGGAGTCCATGTGGCTCCAATGGCTACAGGAAGTTAAGAACTGTACGAAAAGATCCGTTCCTGAATATCAAGTGAAAACCTCCAAAACGAAACCCTGTATGAATCAAGAATTAAGGAAGCAAATAAATCGAAAAAGAAAATACTGGCACTCTTACAGAAGATCAAATGATGAACGTGACTATCAATCGTATAGAGAGTTAAACAATGATCTAACCAATCGTATAAGAGTTGCAAGAAAAAACTACGAGCGTAATCTTATAGACAGCAAAATTAATAAGAATTTTTACAGATACGTCAAAAGCTCCCTTCAATCAAGAGTTAGTACACCTATACTTAAGAGTCATAACAAAGACATCATAAGCGACCCAAAAATAATAGCGTCAGTATTTGGAAATGAATTTCGGAATGCTTATAAGAAGGAGCCGCCAATTGACTTACAAGTTGTTCCCGAGACACCAAGAAACAATGTGTCTATAACTAATATTGACATAAGCGAGGAAAAAGTTGTTAAGGCAATAAACAATATGAAGACTGACTGTAGTCCAGAACCTGATGGTACACACCCTGCTTTTCTTAAAAATAGCCCTTCCATAATTAAGCCTTTGACATCTCTATTACGAGCTTCCATGAATGAGGGAAAAATGCCAAGAGACTGGAAAAAGTCTTTAATAATCCCAATCTACAAAAAGGGAGATAAGTTTGATCCTCAAAATTACCGACAAATTAGCCTAACATGTATTCCGTGCGAAATACTAGAAAAATGAATAGTGTTTGTATTGACCATAATGTAATTACAGAAAAACATCACGGATTTCTGCCAGGCGATCAGCTACGTCAAATCTTCTCGAATGCACAAACTCCTGAACAAAATTGACTCTGAACAATGATACAGGAGACTGCGGGGTCATCAGTATAAACTTGTGTGTGAGCGTTTTAGAAAATTGTGTCGTCAGCATTTTTTCTAATTGAGTAATTCATAACTGGAATGCTTTGCCAAATGAGTGTGTTAGTGTTAGGTCAATAAATTCATTTAAAAATCAATATGACCGTGCAAGTAATAGTTTAAACAGACTAGTGTAAATATAGTGTAGTAAAACAAGTTTAAACTGCAACGCCGCCTAACTTAAGTCTTAATAATAATAATAATAATAATAATAATAATAATAATAATAATAATACTTTTGCCTTTCGTGTGATTTCGTGATTGATTCTGTTAAGTGTCTAAACAGATGTAGTGTTGGGAAATACGGTGATTTTTCGGTAACCGGTGAAACGGCGACAGTGATTTCTTAATCACCGTGATTTTAAACAGTGATTTCAATCACTGCAGTGACTTGAATATACATACATATTTAACTTAAAATGGAAATATAGAAACACTTCGGTGTCTGGCAACGAATACGAATATAAATATTATTTATGCAGCTCTTATCGGTTTTCACTGACATGCACCCGCCACGTCTAAACAATATAAATATCATATCAGCCTAAATCACTGTTTTCCTTCACATATTATTTTTTATTTTAAATAATATATCATAGGTAGGTATATCATATTTCAATCGGCGCGATCAGCGTGTCGTTTCGATGCCGATTGCAGTGTTCGCTTCGATCACTGATCACCGTATTTGCAAAAATATAAATAATAACGTTGCGAAAATGATTGCTTGCTTAGCGGGATAACGGTGTTTTGTTGTGGTAAGGGACATTTTGCTATAACGTGAATATCACATACATATTAATATTACATAAAGGGTAATGCAACATATAAAATTGTGATGTAACTTTTTTTGTTTCCGTTATATTGCAATGTTTAGTGGGATGTGTTATTACTCAAATTCTTTTTATTTTATTATTTTTAACTTTTAAGTGAGTTTTATTTTTTTACTTTTATTTTTTAGGAGCTTATTTACAAGATATAATACTTACTTGTACCACATCCTTGACTGCTGCATAATAAACCACATTCATGCTCTCCCACAGGTGACCTTATCATTTTTTTCAGGGTTACACTCAGGTCAGTTTCTTCATCGGTGTCATAATCGCCTCCAGTCCATTCACAATCTTTTAACCAAGTTGAGGTATCTGCCAAATCAGTCTGTAAAGAAAATAACGATTTCTGGAAATAAATAAGTAAATATTTTAAATAAGAACATAAGTATATTTCGCAGTATCCATTATTTAAAGTTGCATGTCAATTAGAACGATCCACCGTATAATTTCGTTATTACACACAGTAAACTTAGACAAAAATCGTAAAACAAACTACATACAAATAACGAAATTATTTTTGTTTTTTGGACAATCCACAAAGCATAAATACTAACGTACTGTGGGTGTCTTACGCGAGGTAAGAGGAAGTTTGTTAACGCGGGACTTAAAAGCCTGAAGATAAGTGAGAAAAGGAAAGACCTTCGCTACCAGAAGGTTTTACATCCTAGAAACTCAAGGGATTAAATAACGAACAAGGTGGAAACTTTGGAGCATATCCAGTTGGACCGTATAGGGATGCATACGTACGGCACCACGGCTTTCTCTGTTTGGAGTTACAAGTGAAGGAATTGCTGGACAATTCCTCGGAGCAGAAAGTGTGAAAGTGCCTATAAAAAGAAAGTATTTCAGTAGGTAAAGGATCATTATAAGACGAATAGCTCTTGAATGGAGCCAAGAATGCTAAGAGTTGTGGGTGACGCCATTCGCTCGACATGAGAATAATACTCCAGAGAGGGTCGAATTTTGAATACATACAGACTGTATAAAACAGAAGAGGAAAATATTTTTGGCTCAAGAAATAAACTAAAGGTTTTTAAAGCCGCCGTGGCTATAGATACAACGTTTTTATGCCAGTTGACGTTATTCTCAAATGTAACACCCAGAAGGTTAAATGTGTCATTGCTCTGAAAAATCTGACCACTCTAAGAAAAGGGTGAGTCTTTGATGACTTGTTACGCAACAAGAAATACGATTGTCTTTTTGATGCGTTAAATTAGACGCGATTTTTGGCGCCCCAATCCAATATTAGATGGGTCCTGTGAAAGAAATATCTGCATCGCCCTGCGTTTTCTTTCCACGTCAAGCTTAAAGATTGGTTTAAGAATCTGAAACTGGATTAAAAGGGTACTATCGCCAGGAAAAATTGGAATGAAATTGGTTGTGGAAGAAAGAAGGTCATTTATGTAAAGAAGAAACAAAGCTGTTGCCAGTACTGAACCCTAAGGCACCCCACAACTATCAACAATGACTAATATTCGTCGATTCGAATGATAAATAGAATGCCAAGAACAGAGTTTAGTTAGAAGACCGTAGGAGGAAAGTTTATTGAGTAGCGCGTAATGCCAGAGCTAGTCAAAAGCTTCAGATATATTAAGAGCAACGATCTGGGATTTACCAAGAAACTTAAGAGACCTAATCCAGTTGTGATATACAAAGAAAAGAAGATCTACTGTAGATCTCTTGTAACCAAATCCGTACTGCCTGTCATTTAACCTTTTGTGTTTTTTTAAATACTTATAAATTTATTATTTAATAAATGTATCCATTACTTTACAAAGCACTCCGTTTAAACCCTTAACCACAGACATTCGGTAATTTTGACCGGCGAAGCTTTCCGATTTGTCAAAATCATGGCATCACCATCATTTGTGCTTATATGAGTGTATGTACCTTTTTGGCACTTAGTTTTGTGCTATTATCAAAGTCGTGAAAAGTGCATGTCTTAAGGCAAGCAAAATATTGAGGTTTAAAGTACGACACCGGTCAAATTTACCGGTAGTCTGTGTTTACGTACCAATTTTAAAATATATATATTTTTTAAATTTCTGAAGTTTCAACATTTACAAATTGCGTATGGAATTTAATCTGGGGCCCACAAAACGGGAAAAATATTAGAATCACCATCATGAGGATACTTCGCCAAAATGGGCGAAAGAAGTGGATTCTGATGATTAATACCGAAAAAGATGTCGAATATATACCATCAGATCATGTCAACATGACCGGTAGTCTGTGGTTACGTTCCAGAAACGGCACCTCTCTGGTTAAGGAGTAATTGGAATGAACTATATAATACTTACAAATTTTCGTTTTCGCTTTCTTAGGGTTGGGGGAGTTTCTGGTGGAATAAGACCCTGTGCTACTGCTCTCACAAATTCATGTCTTTTTCTTCTTGTTAAAGCGGATGTTTGAATTATCACGGCTTTTGGTGTCCGAAGATAGGGCCGCGCAATCATTTCACTTAATTTTTCAGTAATTTCTTCAAGTTCATTCTTAAAATTATAACAAAGCCTATTAAGTTTAGAAAATAGATAAAATTAAAATAAAGCTATTGCCTATTTTTTAGTTTATATTTCTAGGCGGTTTGGAGGGCAAAGAATATAAAAATAAATCTTTAATAGGGTTTAAGAACATGTAACTATAGAGAATGTTAGAGAATGTTTTTAAGAAAATTTAAGCGCAGATTTTTTAAATAATGAAAAAAGTTCATATAAATATGGGTCCGCAAATTCCTCTTCCCCAAGATACAGGGTGTTAAATTTGTAAAAAAATGTTTTATTTTTAATATCTCTTTTCAATTGTGTTTTAAATTAGCAATGTTATTTGTGGCACTAAGGGTGTAATTTAACTCTTACTTAGTAATATTAAATAAGTGGCGTCTCCAGCGGCAACGACCAAAAAACCGTATGTCACTGACTCTTTAAATATGTGTAAAATTTTTGTGCTTTGTTTAGATTAAGCATTTAAAAATACTTTTATGACTCCTATGTTTTTTTTTCGTATTTTGGGTATTAAAAAAACATGAAATCCACTTAATTGCATATTTTAAGATTCTGAAAGAAGCAGTGAGTAAATTACATGCCAAAAAGTGCATATTTCACTTATTAAGAGTAACGTAAAGAAAGCGCAGGGCTACAATATTGTAAAAAACGTCATCTTGATATTCTCGAGCGTAAATTTCCAATTAGCATCGTAGGCTCCCCTACTATTATAATTTGTTATTAGCAATTATATAGCAACAACAATAAAAACTTATTTAAAACTAAGGTTTATATTTAGTCAAACACATTTTACTATAAAGGAGGCTTTTAAAAATTTTCATTTTTTTTTAAAGTTTACCATTCTCTATCTTAAGAACGAAAAATTTGCTTAGCCATGTTAATATAAACTTTTCTGTATATTTTTTACCTGCATAAATTCAAAAATATGTTTATTATAACCATCATCCTCCAAATAGTATCCGTATGCATACGAACCGCAAAGAACTCTTCGAGCTTTTAGCAGTTCCCTCACACCATCCTCAATAAACCTGGTACTTTTCTCTATTGCTTCTAAAATATACATGTTTTTAAATTACAAAAATAAGGCAGAACGATACAAAATGCCATAATTTTATTCCATTTTTTTTAAATTTAAAATTTCCACTTAATTTTTCAGTGTTCTCTTACCCTCTCTTCGAATTCCAAGACTGCTAGCAAGAACTTCCATTTTCTTCTTTACACTTGTCAATAGTGGTTCTTCCATTTTCTGGCTGTTTTCGTGGTTTCGAAACCGAGTATAATAATGTAAAAATCTGGATATTTCCTGCAGTTCAGTATTTTTTTCCAGCGCTTCATTAACCATAACACCCTGAAAATTAAAGGAAAACAAACCGTTTAAGGGGAGTAGTGAAATATATTTTTGTTAAAATCTCCATTTCTATAAGTAAAAAGAAACTAAAGCTCTTTTAACTAAATTTTTTACCATAAAAAAATGTACTCAACATTAATTTAGACTATTAATAAAAACATTAAAAAAATTACATATTTTTTTGTACTCGCCTGTTTTTCATCAGCTTTTCGTACTGCTTCAAACCTATTACATCGAAAGTAACCACCCGTAGCCGAGCTGTGCTTCTTCCATGATTCTTGGCATACCCAGCAGAAGTCAAATTTACACTAAAAATAATATATAATTTGTTAAAACTCTGCCGGTGATTTACTGGAATTACTGCCCGTCTCTATAAAAACACACTTATTAATAGTTAGAAAGTCTTTTTAAAAGATTTTAATTAAAATTTGCATTTTTAAACAATGAACTGGTCTAAAAATTAGGCGTCCAAGCTAAAATGTCTGAAAGGTAAAAAAACAACCAAGTAACTTTTGGAGATGTTGGCATAAAAACATTTTGGTACTTTCTTTTAACCAACTTTAAGAAAAGGAGAAGGTTATATGTTTGACACCTCATTTCTTTTTTATTTATGTACAGGGTTGTCCAACGAAGAGTAAACACCCTCGTAATTTCTTTATTTCAAAAGATATTGAAAAATGGTTTATACAAAAGTTGTAGGAATTTTAGAGGAGAATATGGGCAGTTTGCCATGAAAACAATTAAACATCTAATCAAAAATTTGTACGAAAAAAAAATGGTTATCTTCCTTATTTTAAATGGAACACCCGATATATTATGTGATTTTTGGATTCTCTAGAAAATTCTTAACCTTTTTATATAGGGTGTTACATATCTAAAGTTAAAAGTTTCGGAGCAATGTACAATTGAAAATCAGTAAAATGTCTTATAGCTTATTCTGTTAAATAGGCTGAAATGCAAAAAATGTCAACAATGGGACACGTGAACAGAAAATAATAGTGAACAAAAAATACTAGTATTATTGTGAAAAAGCGTGGGTTGCTTGATATACAAAAAATATGGCACAGAGCACCCCACGATTTTTCACAATAATACTAGTATTTTTTGTTCACTATCATTTTCTGTTTCTATTAAGAATTCTTAGATTAAAAACATTCAGGAATACTCAAGTGGCAATACATCTGTGATAGATAAACGAATTGTAATTAAATAACAAAAAAAAAGAAACATTTATTTGCATAGCAAAAACATCTAACATTTAGTAATCCATTAAAGTCATCTAGGATTCGAAAATACCTCCTTCAGCGGCTAAACACGACATATGCTTGCGCTCTATAAAGTTCTCTGACGTGTTGTGTAGCATATCATGATTGACAGCTCTAAAAGACTCTTGTATCCTCTGTTTCATTTCATTTGGACTTTCACAAGGCGTAGCATTCACGAAATTGTCGATATTTTTGCATTTCAGCCTATTTAATAGAATAAGCTATAAGACATTTTACTGATTTTCAATTGTCCATTGCTCCGAAACTTTTAACTTTAGACATGTAACACCCTATATGAAAAAAGTTTAGAATTTTCTAGAGAATTCAAAAATCACATAATATACCGGGTGTTCCATTTAAAATAAGGAAGATAACCATATTTTTTCGTATAAACTTTTTATTAGATGTTTAATTGTTTTCATGGCAAACTGCTCATATTCTCCTCTAAAATTCCTACAACTTTTGTATAAACCATTTTCAATATCTTTTGAAATAAAGAAATTACGAAGGTGTTTACCCTTCGTTGGACAACCCTGTACACCAATTACTCTGTCAATTGTGGACGGATTTAATTTTTATTTAATTCTAAAGGGTGCACTTCCCCGGTGGTCCCATAAGAAAACCTAGTCAGGTCGCGAAATCAAAGGCACTAGACTTATTTTTCAGGCAAGTAGTTGATGTACAGGTTGTCCCACCGGGAACTGCTGCGATCGATTTCTAGAAAATTACGCATTGGAAAATTTTAAAATTTTGGTAACAATATAAAGTCAGTGGGGGACATAGAACTAAAATATTTTGACAGCTCTACCACTCTCGGTTATACTGGAAGTTAATGTTAACTTCCTTATTTTAAATAGAACACCTCATATATTATTTATTTTTAGATTCTGCTTAAAATTCTAAACATAATTTATGTGTATGTTCTATACCTAAGTCCAACCGTTTTTGACTTATTTTAAATTTTATGTCAAAAATGACGTTTGCAACCTATTACATAACCATCAATTTCTTCTAAACAAAAGCCTTTAATATGAGCTAGGGTTGGGACCTTGTAAAGAAAGAACTTCTTTAGTAGACTGTATCGATATTTTTACAATAATTAAACACAGAGTGGTCAAAAATAAAGGTTAAAAATCATCACAACAAAAACCTTAAAAATATTTTTTTTTGAATGAAAACCCCTATCTTTTATTACCTTATCCTATTAGGCATTAAAATTAAGGATAAGTTTGTATGAGGATGTCTATTTTAAAAATTAATATTTTTCGAAATATTAACGATTCAAAATTTATTTATTCTAACAACGCATTTAAGTACGGGTAGGTACGGGGTAGTTAGCTGTGACGACACATGTTGTTGTCAAGGCCAACTAGAAGCAAAACTAAGCGGTATTTAAAAGCATTGTTAGAATAGATAAATAATAAATTGTTAATATTTCGAAAACTATAAATTTTGAAATAGACATTCCTATACAAACTTATCGCTATTTTTATGCTTAATTGGATGAGGTTAAAAAGATATTCCATTTTAATTTACTTTTAAGGTTTTTGTGACAATTTTTAACGATTATTTTTGACCACTCTGTATTTAATAATTGTGAAAATATCAATATAGTCTGCCAAAGTAGTTGTTTCTCTACGAGAAACTCAACCCCAACTTATATTAAAGGCTTTTGTTTAGAGAAACATTGATGGAAATGTAATGAGTTGCAAACGTCATTTTTGACAAAAAATTTAAAATAAGTCATAAACGGTTGGATTTAGGTATAGAACACTATACATAAATTATGTTTAGAATTCTAAGCAGAATCTAAAAAATAAATAATATATGAGGTGTTCTATTTAAAATAAGGAAGTTGACACTAAACTTCCGGTATAACCGGAAGTGATAGAGCTGTCAAAATATTTTAGTTGTATGTTCCTCACTAACATTATGTTATTACCAAGTATTCAAAATGTTTCAAAGCTTGCGTGCGGACAGTAAAAATTAGGAAAGTAGTTTAGTGTAGTAGCTGTCCACACGCACTAAAATTCTTAATTACTTGCTTACGGCAAAATTACTAACCGTGTCTAAACAAGGCTTTAGGGGTAGCATTGCCGTTTTGTGCCAAGAATTTCTGTGAGAGAAAAAGGTACAAGTACTGTTTTTTTAGTGGATGGTCACCAATTAAATGTTAGTAATGGAAAACTAAAATAAGTAAAATAAATAATTAAAAACTCACCAAAAATTTAAAAATAATGAATGAAAAATAAAAAAATGAAGTCGGTAAAAACATATGGTATTAAAGGCAGCCTATGCAGCTTCCGTCAAAAGAAAATTCAACCTCTAAACATAGGTAGGAACATTGTAGAATGCTATGTAAACAAAACTTTGTAAAGGTTGTCAAAGAAGAAAAAACAATAAATATTTATTTAATAACTCTAATTGAATGTTTAGCCGTGACAGCTGTTTCGTAGTACAACTACATTTTCAAACGTACTGACAAACTAAAACTATTTTACTTATATATAAACAGTAATACCTAATAAAAAACATATTTTTTAAAAAAGGTTTTAAAATCAATATGGTACAGTTGTGAAATTTAAATATTTTATTGCTACATTTTATAAAAGTTTTACAAGGGGTAGATTTCCTAGGTCAATTTGTGTGTTAAGCAGATGTACATTCTGTTTTTTATGTTTATAGATTTCAATATTTTCTAATGTATCTAGTTTTCGCCCTTTTTGTTCTACATGTAATATTTTTAGGGTATTGATTTCTGGAAATTTGTGTCCGGTTTCCAGAAAATGGTTTGCGAAATTTGATGTTGTTTTCCCTAACCTATAACATGAGTTATGTTCTTTAAACCTAGTTTCGAAATTTCTTCCCGTTTGTCCAATGTAACAGCTATTACACTCTTCACAAGTAAGCTTATAAACTCCTGATTTTTAAATTTATTTTGTTTATCTTTCACATTAAATATCATGTTTGATAATCGATTTGATGGTTTATGTGCTATTTTCTGGTTTTGTTTAGACAGGGTGTTCGAAATTTTTGTGATATTTGGCCAAAATAAGTTAGGGTTTTAAATGGTTGGTTTTGTTTTTCAGGTATTTTTGGGTAAATTTGGTTAAGGGTGAGTTGTTTACGTTTCTTATTAATTATAGAGTTTATTAAGGGTGGAGGATAACCATTGTTTTGAGCGATGTTTTTTATAGTGTTTAATTCTTTTTCTAAATTTTCTTTGGAAAGTGGAATGGAAAATGCGCGATGTATCATTGATCTGTATGCTGACATTTTGTGGGTAATTGGATGTAAAGAATCATTAGGTATTGAGTTTTAAAAAGTCATAGATAAATTGTGATAAATTTAAAATTATTTTTTGTGCAATTTGGAATTTATAAAATTACTATACCTTTGAACATTTCATGTGATTGCAACCCTCATTTTTCTGAATAGGACTCTTACAGTTTGGACATGGCTTTGAATTGGTAACAAGCCACAAACAATTAGCAGCTTCTTCTGACCCAATACATACAGAATTTAGTTCTTCAGGCTTGACTTCGGATATTTTTCTATGCCACTGTTGCCATTGTTCACATCCACATGGAGCATGTGCGTCCCCTTTAAAAGTGGAAAACGTTTATTTTAAAGAGTTTAGGTAAAACTTTAAGGGGTTATATTTACTTGCGATTGAACAAAAAAATGTTTTTCAAGCATGTTTTGAGTGCACGTGTATTTAAGTATATTTCCTGAAACTTTAAAATAATTCATCAAATAGTTTCGGAGAGACGGGCGTATTTTTATTTTTTTAACTAAGTGTATAGGTGCCTTTATACAACCAATATTTGAACCTATTTATAAATTAATAGGGTGGTTTTTACCTAGACACTCCCAACAAAAGAAATGGGCATTTCCACAATCTACTGCATGTGATGTTAGAGGAATTGGTTTTCTGTTTGGATAGCTCTTTCCGGGGGTTTGCTCGGCTTCCGGCAGTCTGACTGCACGACCACATCCAGGTATTGGACACCATTTTATTGTTTTGTTACTTTCAACAAACGCCTACAACATGTACAGATTTAACCAATTAAAACGGAAACATGTTTTTTTATCATCCATTACCATACATAGCCTAATGTCCCTGTTAGTAAGTACAGTATTCAACAAAAATGTTTCTTATCTCTGGTAGTATAGGTTTTGTAAAGAAAGCGTTATTACAAAATAACGTGTAGTTTATAATAAAGACTAGAAAAGTTTATTTTAAAAATAAAATAATTTAAAAATTGCTAAATAAGATACCGCAAGAAATAGCCACTATAAATTGTAAGATTTTTTTATACAGGGTGGACCAGGTTTCTCGTGACAAACTTAGACAGTTAATAGGAAACGTATTTATAAAAAAAAAACTAAATTAACATATTTCCTAAATTGCTTTGTTTCTAAGATGCAGGATGTTAAAGTTTAATTTATGTTCAGCATTTTTTTCCTGTATTACTTTCTTTACCGTTACCTTTACCTTTACCTTTACCTTTACCTTTACCTTTACCTTTACCTTTACCTTACCTTTACCTTTACCTTTACTCCTTTACCTTTACCTTTACCTTACCTTTACCTTTACCTTTACCTTTACCTTTACCTTTACCTTTACCTTTACCTTTACCTTTACCTACCTTTACCTTTACCTTTACCTTTACCTTTACCTTTACCTTTACCTTTACCTTACTTACCTTTACCTTTTTCCTAACGCTTAAAAATTGCATTGTCAAGCAGTGTGAAAATTCTTTTTAAATTTTTAATATCGAATAAACCGATATTAATTTTGTTTATAGATTTTCAAATAAAAACACAAGGGTGGCATTTTGAGGCTAGTTGACACACTACTTGACAATGTAATTTTTAAAAGGTACGAAAAGGTGAAGGTCAAGGTAAATAAAGTAACACAGGAAAAAAAAGAAGCTGACAATAAATTAACTTTAACATTCCATACCTTAGAAACAAAGCAATTTGAAAAATATGGTAATTAAGATATTTTTATAAAAAATTATTTTCTATTGAGTGTCTTAATTTGTCACGAGAAACCTGATTCAGCCTGTATTAACATTATTTTTAGAGTGTAAAAAATTTAAACCGACTTTGAGTGTTACATCATAAAGCTATATAAATTGCTTTTTAAAATACTTTACACTGTTTTTATTAAATTGTTTTTGCTATTATGTTCTGTATACAGGGTGCCAAAGAATATGTGGGCAATCTCTTGGATGCATATAGAATACGTAAAAAAATGTTCCCACATTTTTTTTAAAGCTCCTCCTTAGAGATATATGTGCACTGAAAGAACGCCGCTAAAAAGCGGTTTTTATAAGAACTTTTATAGTACTTGGTATAATAAAATATTTTTTTATATGATGACTGCAAGTTAGGACTGCCTAAAATGGTATCTTTATAAAACATTTACTTTTACTATACTTATAGTGTTAATTATTTTTCACCCTGTATAATAAAAATAAATTAAAAACCTATTTTTGGGTAGCTCGAACCCTTAGCTAAAAAATACTCCTGTTTAATATCGATATATTAAAACTTTTTGTTTAGGGAGACATCTAAAAACATTAGGTTATTCTGTTTAAGATGGTCCTAAAAACTTATTATTAAAGACTTTTTTTACGACACTAAAAATATTGTTGGGGCACTGTGGGGAGTTCCAAAATATTCGATAATTAAAGCATGAAAATGTATATAATAAGAGAAAGCTTTTAGGGAACAACAAAGAGAATTATTAAATACAACCTTATATAACCAAAAATTATGTATACATGTTCAGCTTAATTAATAAAAAGGACACTGGCAATGTTAGGAAAAATGAGTATTTAACGCGTGTAAAATACTGAGAGATGAAGATTATAGAAAGCAAGCCGGCATGTAAACAAGATGACGCACTGGTGGCGCTTTGTTGGCCTATGTACCTTTTAACTTTGGCTAAGCGGTTTTATTTAAAATTATTATTGCTGGCGACATTTTAAAATGACCCTATACAGGCAGTACCTTATTAATGTAACTGGTATTACAAACACTTAGTTAAAAAACAATTTAGGTAGAACTGATTTATAGATATTATTCCTACAAATAATATTCTCTACAAAATGTTGTAGTTAACAGTGTATCTGGTTAAAATACCTTTTTACAAATTCCTTACCTTTATATCAAACTGCAAATACCGCCTTGCCATTTCCGGACTAACTAATTTTTCAATAAACTCAACCGGAACCAAAATATGGCACTGATAAGCCGGACATAGTATATGATGAGCATCTCCATCTTGAATTTTTGTTGTCAGATAACTTTGCCAACAACCCTTGCAAAAAATATGTTTACACGAAATTTTTATTGGTTGATCCCATTCAGCTGGTATTGTGTTTAAGCAAATTTCACACTAAAAAAATATTTTTTCTTTACAGGTTGTCTCTAAAAGTCCTGAACAAAATGCTACTAAAAATTCCTTGAATCAAACTACAACGATCTAACGCAATTTATCTTTTTTTTCGTCCTTTCAGGGGTTTTTCCACCCCAGATCTGACTCTCGCCCCCTAGAGGGTGCACTGCAGCCTTAAGGATTATTGTTCCTTGACCTCTACTTCTTCTTATTCACACACCATTCATTCCATAACCTTAATGGTTGCTGCTCGGTCCGTTCGTAAAACCCTAGCTACAAACGTGGCTATTTATCCCAGTTAAAAAGTTAATCGTTTGCGAGATGCAAGGTGTTAAAGTAAAAAATAAAATGGAAAGTTTGGAACCTTGTATCTCGCAAACGATCCATTTTTTGACCAAAGATTGCATTTAATCGTTGTTACTCCCTTACGAAGCACGATTGAACTAAAAATATTTAAAATGAAACAACTTTTACTCATCTCCACATATTTATTGTGTTCCACGCCACAAATTGTGTTTACGCGAACACGCGAACATGTTTCGATTGGTTAGGCAGTCATCATTAGAGCCAAAAGCTGAAAATATAAAAAATACCTTGCTTATGTGTTGAAATGAAGTCAAGAAGGGAGAAAAAAAAAGACAGAGAAAAAAAGAAGACTGTAAAATTGCTGTTAAACCAACCATGAAAGGAGATGAAAAGGATCACGTAAGGGCCAAAAAACTCCTTTTAAAAGAAAAAACTGTAAAAAGTGATCTAAAATAAAGCTTACCTCATAAGATTAAAAAACACAAAAACATTTAAGTATGACGTACATACACACGTAACTACACGAAGAAAATGAAAAGAGCGGTTAAAACTTTTAAAAATAAAATTACCTTTTTATTTCTTATAAAATAATTTCTAAAAAACAAAGAACTCTTTGCTTTTAAATGACTGTTAAAAATATAAAAACAGGCATAGGTATCAACTACGTGCCTGACTTCGACTTCCTCTCCCAACACCGTGAGGTTTAAATACAACAATGCAAACTTAAAAACTAAAAATTTAAATTCATCAAGTTGGATAAAATGTCAAGAAAATATTACATATAAATTATATATGGTGGTATTTAAAAAAAGTTAAACAATTCAAAGTCGTCTATATAGGGTCGCGACATTCGGCCATATTGCTTTGACGTGTGATGACGTTACATCTCCCATTTTTCGGCCATGTTGTTCAGTGCCGGAGATATACAGTTTATTGTATTATCAGAACAACCGTTTACACAACAGTTTTAAATTATAATTAAGTTGTAAATTCTTCATTTGAATTACGTATTTCATCAAACATCACTTTCAAAACAATGCAAAATGAAATGCCCAAATTCTAGGCGCCACTGGATTGATAATCGGCTTTGATTTCACCCAGTCTTGTAAACTTTTTCCGTGGGATGCCCTTCCTTGCGTCCCCGACCTCGAACCGTCTAAAAGTTGTGGATGTGTCGCAACCTATTTCCAGTATAAATATAAACTAACCTTGAAACAATTACCCTTTTGATTTATGTCAGTTTTGGGAAAAATAGAAATTTAAAGTTTGAATACATTTCGGATCGAGGCAGAGCTAACGGTTTCTAGCAGCTAACATCCTTAGTATAAATAATATAGTTAGATCTTTTTTTTTTTTTTTTTGAAGTATAAACATTATTTTGCTCTCTATCACCCATTGATGACCTTACCTTTTAAGACACCCTGTATAATTAAAAAATCTGCTTACTTAAACATTTAATGGGGGTAAATTCTTACCATAGTTTCTTGTCTGTCGGATCCAGTGTCCGTTGAAATACTTGAATCTATCGAGCCTGCATGTGTTAAAACAGATGTTGGGGCCTGAACACCAGCTAACTGACAACATTCAACTGGATCGCACATCCATTTTTCTAGTAAAAGTTCTCTAGACCATTCTAAAAAAATAATAAATAATACAAACCCAACCAACCCAACGCTTTCTATCCTGTATTAAAAGAAAGAGTTTGCTTCTGTAGAAAGCAAATAAACAGAAATAACATACCGTTGTCCCGTAATAGAGCCTCAGCAGTAAACAAGGGAATTTTTAGCATGTCAGAAGTATCAACGAGTAGTTGATCCTTAGCCTCTTGTAAGTCTTGACTTCTTAGTCCACTATAAACTTCCTCCTGCTCATTTATAACATCATCGTCTTCGTTTACCATATCACTATTGTCAGCCTACAAAGACAATTCTTAAATGTACAGTTATTAAAAAAGAACGCAAGAGCTGATTCTACATCAAAAAATATAAAGAAAATTTTATATCAATATAGGTCCGCAAATTTTTCGTTCTTAAGATAAGGGGTGTTAAACTGAAAAATTTCGAAAGCTCATATTTAAGTGAAAATTTTGAGACTGAACATAAACTTTATTTAAATAATTACTTCTGGTCATTATTCCATAATAATTGCTATTGGAAAATTCTAAAATCTATTTTTTAAAATAAAAACTTTCTGCAATTCCTCCTTTTGATCTAAACGTATGCAATTAGGCGAAAGTTTTTTTTTCTGTAAAACTAAACAAAAAACGAAAGAAAAAAAAGAATTAAGAAACGTAAAAGCTGTATTTTTATTTACCTAATCTAAAGAAAACACAAAAAATTTACGCATATTTACACAGTCAGTAGCAAACAGTTTATTATTAGAAATATTTATTCATTTGCCTCTCGAGACTCCAGTGGACTGATTAAAAGTAATCCGGTTGGTGAAAATTTACCCACTTATGCCAAAAATAACATCGTCAAATTAAAACCCAATTGGGTAAAGAATATTTAGAAAATAATAAAAAAATACACCCGTATCTTTAGAACAAGAAATTTGCGAAACCATTTTTTGAAAACTATGTTTTTATATTTTCAATAGTGGAATGCGCCCTTTAGTATATGTATCAACATTCTGTAACACCCTGTATAAACAGTGTTTTCTACATATTGTTTTAACTTTGTCTGACGAAAGTTATTAGTATCATATTGCAGTATGCATTGTATGTATTATGAACCCGAAATTGTTAACTATAGAAGAACTGAGTGAGCATTTCAAAAAGGAAAATACATCTTTTTAGCAACTATAACATCCCACTTGAACAACATACATTTAAATAAAAAGTAATTTTAAAAAAATAGTACAAAAAATATTGATTATAAGAATCACAAAAAAATTATGACTAAACAGTTGTTTTGGATGTTTACTTACAAAAACCATTCTACTTTCAAGAAATCCTGCAATATCATCATGTCCTGCACGCATTGCTAAATCGCAAGGTGTGAGTTTGTCGTTGTTCTCCAGGAAAAGGGGTGCTCCATTGTATACTAAAAGTTCTACACATCTTCTTAGTCCAGAGTGAGCAGCGCAATGAAGTGCTGTATTACCAGTCTAAAAGCAACATTGAGTAAAACTATTTTAAATATTTTAAAATTTAAAAAGTATAGATCCACAATTGTTTTATACATATATATACATATTATAAAGAAGGCAGGTAGTCGTGACTGGCTAGTTAAGAACAAATATTGTAAATTTAGTTTATATATATAATTTACAATACTTTATATATATATATATATATATATATATATATATATAATATTTAGGTTTAAAGATGAACAGAAAATATAATATTTAGCTTTAAAAAAAAAGGAAGGAAAACTCCCTGGCAGCAGGTTCCACACTCTAAAAACTCTCGGGATAAAAGAACGAACAAAATGGAAAGTTTGGGGCCTGTTCAGTTGAACCGTATAGGGACGCATAAGCGCGGCACAACGAGTTTCTCTATTGGGAACCGTGAGTGCGAAAATTATACTGGACCATTCCGCTGAGCAAAAGCCATCGAACTTCCCCTACAGCCTGATAATGGGCAAGAGAAAAAGCCTTTCTGTAAGTGAAGGATTATTAATGAGGCGAACAGCTCTTCTTTAAATGGAATCAAGCATGCTAAGGGTTGTGGGGGACGCCATGCAACAGATATAAGAACAATATTCCAAGAAAGATTGGATTTGGGACACATACGAAGTGTATAAATTGAATGGGGAAAAACACTTTCTGGCTCGAAAGAGAAATCCAACCTTTTTAAGGCTGCCGTGGCTATAGATACAATGTGTTTAAGCCAGTTGAGGTTATTTTTAAATGTGACGCCCACAAGATTGAAAGTGTCTTTGCTCTGCAAAACTTGGCCGCTCATAGGTAAGGGATGAGTATTTGATAACTTTTTTCGCGATAAGGAACAATATTGTGTTTTGAGTGCATTAAAATGGACGAGATTTTTGGCGCCTTAATCCAATATTAAATTAAGGTCCTCTGAAAGAGATATCTGCATCGCCCAGCCTTTGCTTTCTAAATCAGGTTTAGAGATGGGTTTAAAGACCTGAAAACTAGAGTGAAGGGTACTATGTCGGCAAAACTATGAATGGAATTAGTTGTGGACCAGAAAAGGTCGTTGATGTGAAGAAGAAATAATGTTGAAAGCACTGAGCCCTAAGGCACTTTACTTGGTGAAAGCTTGAAGAGTGGCCATCCACAATAACTGATATACGTCGATCATATAGATAACTAGAAAGCTAAGTACAAAGTGTAGTTAAAACACAATGGGAGGGAAGTTTGTTAAGAAGTGCGGCATGCCAAACCTGGTCAAAAGCCTTGTTTATATCAAAAGCAATGATCTGGGACTTACCTAGAAACTCAAGAGACTTACTCGAGCAATGTGATACGAAGGAAAGAAGATCTGCTGTAGATCTTTTGTGGCGAAATTCATACTGTCTCTCATGTAAAATTTTTGTATTTTTTTTTTTAATACTAAAGGATTTGTGAATGAATGAACTTACTTTACCAAGAAATAAGATAAGTGAAATTGGTCGATAGTTAGATGAAAGAGATTTATATCCTTTTTTGGAAATAGGTGGAATACTTACAGCTTCCCAGCTCTCCGGAATAATACCTGTGTAGTAAGAAATTCAAAAGAGCCGAGTTAAGGTGGGTGTAAGGTCTTGAGCATAGTATGTTAGTTAACTAATTGTCTTTCTTAATATCTTTGGTGAGAGTGCGGTAAATGGGACCAGTAATGCTAAGTTCTGGAAAAAGGTAACAGAAACGCAAAAATATTCCAGAAAGAGCTGGAGCTGTATTCCATATACACGCATAGGATAGAAGTTTAATTAAAAGATGTATATTCAGAAAATTAACGAAAATAATTCCTTACTATTGTAATTACATACGAAAAAGAAAAATCCCATTCTAGTCAGGCAGGAAAAAACTTCCGCTATTTGCGTCACTGAAGAGGGTCCCGGTAAATAACATAAGAAGCAAGGGTTATTCTCTTTACTGTCAAAAAAGCAAGATTTCTTTTCCGTAAAAAGTATTTTAGCTTTTAAAAGCTGCAGGAGCTAATATTGTATATTGTCATAACGCCATTCATGAATTTTTTGCAGAGTTTGGTCGGTCATACAAAAGAGATAAAAGTGGCAAAATTCTTTACTCTTTACTAAGCTCTGGTACTACAGAACTGACATTGTCAAGGAAATTGTGTTAAATCAGGATTAGTTATGGACATAATAAATTAATAATAAAGTAAAAAATAAAATATAAAACTTTTAAAAAATACATTTAAAACGATATTTTATGTAAACAAAAAAAAGCATAGTTCCGTTAGACCTAGAGAACTGCATTTTTTACTATATTTCGACTTGTAATTAACTTTGGGTAATAAAGCATACCTCATTTCATATAAACGCATTTAAAAAATGTAGCTTCAAAGCATTTAACAGGTAATGTAAACCCATTTATTTTATATAAAATTACCTTATAAAAAATAAATTATTTAAAACAGTGCTTATATGAATCATATGGTTGAAGTGAGTAAAAAAATGTTTTTTGACGACCGTTAAACAAATGCTTTTTTAATAGTTAACATGAAGATAAAGCATTTTATTTTAGTACACTACATAAAATGTTGGAAAAAAATACACTTCAACGCTTTTTTCACCCTTTAAATAAGTCTTTTGTTTTAATTCCTACTGCAATTTATTTAAATATGAATGTATACAATGTAACAGTAAACGTAACATCAACTGAACTGAAGGTCAAGTTACCTTTCATTCAGCGATTATTTGTTTTAGTTTTTGTGTCACTAAATTTAGAATTTGACGGTTTGCAAAAAAATATTAAAGAACTAATATTAATAATAAAATTGGATAACTTTAAAAGGGATTTATACTGTTTTGCTATTATGTCTATAAGAAGTAACTACATAAAATTCTTTAAACACATATGGACATATTTACGAAATAATTATCTCTTAAAAAAATAGAAGCTTTGGGATTGTGACATTTGCCTGACGGTTAATGCTGTCAAACATCTTATTCGAAAAAAATATCACTTTATGCACTTGTTACATAAATAGTTATTATAAATGTAGACATTTTTACCTTATCTTGTGCTGTTAAATCAATCTTCTCCCTGCCACCATTACTTAGTGCAGCTCCTCTCCAATGCAACAAAAGCTGCACACAGGCAGCTCTTCTTTCTTGTGCTCCGTAACTGCTATTTTGTGCTATTTGACAAGTGGAATGCAAGACACTCTCGTTAAGGCCGTTTTTCTTATTCGGATTGCCACCCAAGTCATTTAGAAATGCACGAAGAAGGTGCTTCATACCTTTAAAAGTAAAGTAAAAATATTAATAAATTAGGAGATCCAAATTAAAACGCAGTGTTTGATTATGCACAATTTTTAGAATTCCTCACAATTTTTGCTGCCTGTTTTCAATATACAGTGTGTCCCAAATTGGGCCTATATTAGGAAAGTTTTAGACAATTTAATTGCAAAATTAGATTTGCTTTTAAATTTTATTTATTTTTATGGTTTTTGAGATAATTATCACCAAAATGGTGCATTTTTCACATTTTCCTGTAGCTCACAGACTACCAATTTTACGGTTTTAAGATAAAAACATTATTTTAACACTTTTTTAAGAGGAATTTAATTTAAGTAAAAATATTTTTCTAACTCAATAATGTATCACAAGTCAAGTTTTTCGAATTGCTTAAGCTCTAAAAAAATGTTTATTTAATAATAGGCCTAGACCAGATACGCATCCGGAGCGGCATCAACCTAACCATAGACATTTAGGATTTTTAGTGATGAACTTGTTATTCCATGGATCTTTTGTGAGAGGGAAATTCAAAACTTATACAAAAAATGATGCTTTTTGCAAAAATGAATACTTCCTTATATTACCTTAAACTGATAATAATATTAAACACAACTGTGCAACGAAAATGTATTGGTAAACAAAAAATCACAGTACATATATCTTCCTCCGTCTTCACACATTTCTCGCATTTTCTCAACACTTTCCGGGTTATTTAGCGTAACGTGTTTCGGTTGATAGAAGCAAACACATCCCGTACCCTGTGTTCTAGTTCCAACCTAGTTTCGGACAGAGAAAACTCGTACACTTTATTTTTGCGTGTCCCCATAGATAAAAATCAGTGGGTGTGATGGCCGGTGATCTAGCTGGCCAGGCAACTGGCCCATTATTAGAGATTATGTTGTCATCAGAGGTATCTCTAAGGACCTTCATCACCTCCCTGGTACTGTGCGCTAGACATCCGCCTTGCTGAAACCACAAAATATTTATTTCATTTGGCCGAACTGTATTTCTAATGGCCGGTAAAATCTGTTCTTGCCAGAGTAGCAAATACTTATCTACATTCAAAGTTTCTTCACAAATAAATAGTCCAATTAAACTGTTGTCTAAAACAAAAAAATAAATGTTTTATATAATTGTGAGACGTTAATTAAAGGTGCATTTTAAATCATCATTACCTAAAAACCCATGATGCCACACCAGACATTAAAGCCAGCCCTTGTTTGTGGCCGTCTTTCTTCTAAATTATGTGGATTTTCTGTATCCCAAAAGTGATATTTGTGCGTATTAAAAATTCTACAATTTGTAAACCGGGTGTCGTCTGTCCAGAGAACCTTGGATTGGAAATTGGGTATCTGTTGACATTTAGTTATAAACCATTGACTAAAGGTGATTCGTCTATTGAAATCATTCCCTTAAAGACCCTGGACAGTACGTTGTTCATATGTATAATAACGGTGTTTTTAAAGACCTATGTACAGATGACTAAGAAATTGTCTGTTCTTCCACTTTTCTAACCGATGTTATGGGATCATCTCTAACGTTTTCTTATAATCATCTTTCTTGCTTTATTATTTTTTGTATAAGTTTTGGGATTTGGTTTTACAAAAGATCCATAGGCTAACAAGTTCGTAACTAAGAATCTAAAATGTCTTTGGCAACGTTGTTGCCGCTTAGGAAATTGTTCTTCGTATGCAAGTGCTGTAGCTTCTGTATTTCTGTGTGAGATTTAAAATAAATTTAAAGGATATCCACCTTTTCATAGTTGGAATAATTAAAAGCCATTGTTGCAAATACTTAAAATTATCAAAATTTTAATTTTGTTTGGGGGCGTTTTTAAACAAGAAATAAGATGCACGCTAATTTTGACATTTGTATTATTTAAATTGTAAAATGCGTATTATTTGTTTTTTTATGAAACGCGGCGGCCATAACGCAGTCTAGTCTTATCAAATAAACAAAAATTATTATTTTTAGAGCTTAAGCAATCTGAAAACCTAAACTTGTGATACATCATTGAAAAGTTCTTGAAGAGCTCTTTTTCAAAATTTAAAATACCAATATGGCGTCCATATGGAAATCTAAAGTATAGGTAAATCTCAATCTTATATCTCAAAAACAAATATAGTTAGAAAAATATTTTTACTGAAATTAAATTCTTCTTAAAAACGTGTTGTTATAATGTAGTAATCTTAAAACCTTAAAATTGGTAGTTTGCGAGCTACAGGCAAAAAATTAAAATGCACCATTTCGTATTTTTTTCATTATCTCAAAAACCATTAAAGATAGATAAAATCTAAAAGCGGACTTAATTTTAAAATTAAATTGTTAAAAAAATTCCAATTTAACCAACACTGTAGCTCCAATGGTTCTCGAGTTACCAATACATGTAGGCCCAATTTGGGACACACGTTATGAATTTTGAAAATTTCTTTAATTGAAATATGTTATATTTATACAGTAACCGCTAGAAATGTTGAACCATATAAAAAATTTCTTTATTCTTGGTTTTTCAAAAAATTATTCCTGATAAAAATCCCTGCATATACCGAAACTCACAAAACACCTATTAAAATTTAAATAA
>JACEGR010003919.1:0-95866 GCA_014170235.1 Listronotus bonariensis | reverse complement strand
GGTCAACAAACACCACTCCACAATTATTCTATTTTAATGAGCGCTTCTTTATTTATTTATACAGATTTTAAATATTCTTCCTTACAGTGACTTACCACCTGGCCGCCATGTCACTTGCCTACCATTTCAGTCCGCGAAAAAACGTCTTTCTTGTATAAAAGTTTTATACTTTTTTTATACCTTATTCCTACCTACGGCACTAAGCTGAGACTGTAGATATAATAAAAATTACATTCTGATTTGAATGATCATATTTCTGAAACTAATAAAGATAGACATATCAAATAGGGAGTTTTTGTAAAGCTTTTCAAAGACATATTTAATGGTAACATATTATAAAGGCTCTTTCATTTAAAAAAAAAGTTTACCTCTTCATTTATCTTAATTTTTTTAATGTTCATTTGTTTCATTTGTTTCGCTTAAAGCCTAATGGATAAAAAAGTTCCTTCCTTCCTTCTTTCTTATAATAAAAAGTGGGGGCAAAATGTAAATGAAAACCCTGTACATCCCAACTAACAAAAATGTTTTATTAAATTTAGTCTCTGCAGCAATTTTGTTTTATTATTGTTTTAAAAACGTTTTATGGAAGTATGTTTGTTTTATAAATGTTGCGAGGATGGTAATTTAGCTGTAAGAACTTTTTGTTTTATAAGTATGTTCTAAGAACGTTCTTAAAACATGTTTTTAAAACAATTTACCTGTTGGAGCAAAAATATTTTAAAAAGGTTTTATGAAGGTGATAACTAAGACAGTTTTGTTTTTTAGAAGCCCTTTATAAAACATTTTTTGAGTGTTAAATTCAACCTTTATAAAATAGTTTTATAATTGTTTCTAATAAAACAAATTTGTTGCTGACCACCTTTTATTCTCCGCTGGTGCAATTATAAAACAGTTTTATAAAGGTTTTTAAATTGGTTATTCAACCCAAAAATAAAACAATTAAAAAACAATTTTATGTCATTGGAGAGTAAAATATCTCAAACAACACCTTTATAAAGTATTTGGTGAGATTTAAAATTTATAATTAAATTCGAATGTATATTTTGTAAACTGACATTATAGTGTGTGCGTGATCCTGTGCATAAAGAGTCTTTCACTTATTTTTATAGAACTTTTTAATATTAAATAGTTATGTCCTTACAACCTCACCGCCACGTCACTTTCTTACCATTTTAGTGCGCGCCTTACCTAAGGAAAGTATAAATCATAATACCAATTTACTTATAACAAAAATCATGCTGACCATTGCAAATTACAGATTTTGTCAAATTATGTAATTTTTAAATTTAAATACAGTTTGTCTACTTAAGTTTGTACCGTAAAGAAAACCTTTTTATTATTAATTTTAGGACAAAAGTTATTCTTTATCAAAATTAAAAATAAAGTTGGTAGTGCTCCCTTGTCACTACGCCACGTAAGAAAAATATTTTTTTGCCAAAAAAGTTTAAGTGATTCTCTTTATCTTCTACCTCATTTCGATATCTTGTCCCATTGAAAAAATAAGGGGTTAGAGGACTAACAATATCCCCACTGTATAAAGAATGCTTAACACCTGTCAAAACTCCGAAATGCTCGTTGTTAAAAAAAAATATATTTTAAATAAACAGTTTTGCATATTTAAAAGTAATTTTTAATCCTTATTATCTTTTCCTAATAAAATTTTTCGATATTATGAAAAATAAAAGTACGTTCCTCTTGGACAAGATTTATATTTTTAAGATACCTCGTTTACCACTGAAAAGATCTAATTATTGCATTTTAGGTTTTAAATCATGCAGAATTTTTTTATAAAGAATAACTTTTTTGTTAACCTTATAACAAACAAAAGTTTTCCATTTGGTGCAAACTTAAGTAGACACACTGTATATTTTAAAATATTGTATTCAAATAGTTTACGTTATTAGTAAAAATTAATTCTTTTATTTTGTCAGGATTATGTCAACAGTGAACTTCTTATACCACTTAAGACGGATTATGGGGCTGGATGGGGCTAAGGGCCTACAAATTTCATTTAAGGCGGTTCACTTTCTTAAACGTGGAGCAGGGCATAAAGCAAATACCGACTTTGTTGTAATTAATATAGATTAAGACAATGGCGTAATGCGATGCAGAATGTAATTTCATTAGGGATTCCACTACCCAACCGAAAGCTTTTTAATCTTTTTGTTTGTTTTTGAATATTTTAATGCTTTGAAGGAAAAAGATGATTTTAATTTATTTAAGGCACATTAAAGTACACTACGAGGTAAAATTACTTAAATTAATAAAACTTAATTTTTAAACGATCAGTGCTGTTAATAAAATTTATAAGAGTAGGCAAAAGAGAGCTTACTCTTGTACTATGAACGTGATAAAGACTGAAATTATTAACCAAAAATAATCATATATTTAAGAAAATTAAAAAATGGACATTATATTTCAAATCTCATCCTTAAAAATATAAAGGAACCGATAATAGTCTATTACCTTACAAGGGTGGACACTGACAAATTTCACACGAGTGTGAATATTGTTGCACGAGCCGTCAGTCGAGGGCGACAAACCTTTGAGTGTAAGAAAATCATTTTTACACAAGTACTGAACACTATTATACCTACGACCACAAATGATTCACCAAAACTAAGTTTTAAGTTTGTTTGTCTTCACCTACCTAGTAGCTTTTTATAACCATCCCCATTTTAGAATTTATAAAGGTTTTCACTTAAGAAATATTGCATGGTGTTTTCAGTGTAAAGCCAATTAAGAGAGTGATGAATCCAAAATTATTTTAAATAACAATATGACAGCGACGACAGCTGTTTTTGTTTTGGTGACGTAAGCCATGTATACAATCTTTAAATGCACGTGATTTATAAGTGATTTTTAGCTACAATTTTAGGGGTGAATTAAATACCCAGGAATTTTTTAAACAAATGTCCACTGTATTTGGAGAAGATAATTCATCCTTAAGGACTGATTAAACGATGGTTTTTTGAATTTTGACGTGATTAATTTTTCCCTGATGACTGACCACGACCAGGTCGCCCTGTTAAAATTGTGACTGATAAAACCAATGGGGCTATTTCTACGTATATAAAACACGATCTGGGTATAACATATAGTCAGTTAGAAGAGATCTTGCACATTCCTATATCTACTCTTCATTAAATAATTACGACCCTTGACCTTGACCTGCTTGAAAAGTGAAAGTAAAAGTGAAACCGACAGATCTAGGGAAGTAGTTTCAATTTTTACAGTTGATGAAACCTGGGTGTATTATTATGATCTCCCAGATAAAGCCCAAAGTAGAGTCTGGGTGTGTGAAGATGAAGATCAATCAGTTCAGGTGCGCTAGTTAAAATCAGTAAAGAAAAAAATGCTTACGGTTTTTTTGGCAGCAGAGAATTAAAAATTAGGTTAAATTTTAGTTAAAATGACTTATTGGCGGGTTTGGACCAAGTAGGTATGCTCTTCTATACCAAAGGAATGGTTAGAGCGCATGGAAAAGTGAATTATTAAAAATTGCCGCTATTTTGAAAAATTCTAATTAATTGATTGTTACGACAAGACCTATGGATATACCCTATATACATAATTTTTAAGAGATTAGAAAAGATTTCTAGCTATGCTAGGCCAATTTAGCATATATATTTAACATAATATACTAAGTAACCGAAACTATTTACCAGTGATTTATCTGAACCAAAGTCGCCTAAATAACGTGGCGTATAAATCAGCGGAGAGTGTAATGTGATTATTTGTGTTTAATGTGATTTGTTGACGTGACGGGCCGTGCACCTCGGCGCTGACAGCAGCGTCGCGTGCATCCGCCGGATCCCGCGACGCTCAGCGTCGTGGCGCTCCGTCAAATCATCCGAAACGGTCCATGACAAATGCACTCGGCTATTCGAGTGCAGATTATATAAAACGTAATTGAATCAAATGCTGCGATTATACTCATCGCTGAAAGTGATGTATGACATTTCTGCTTCGTCTGTTTTGGGGTTAAAAACGTCTACTATATTGTCAATTAATATTTTCTATATATTTCATCAATTAGTATATTTCTTTTAACTTGAGGTTAAAAGTTTTAAAGTTAAACAGAGTTTTAGAGTATAAAAGAGTTTAAACGATTAGACATGAAGAAAAAGGTTTTATAATTTTTCCCATCATAAAAATGATAATAATAAAGGTAACTATTACGAAATACAGGGTGTTCGGAAAGGTAGAGGGCATATATGATTGGAGTAACAGAGTCGGTTAAAATAATGTTATAGTGCAAGAGCCCGTGAGCGGCAGACCTGAAAGTTTGTCAGTTCATGCGCCCAACAAAGGTAGAAGCAGCTCGCTCCTGGGGGCCTCGCGGCTAGGAAGCCTTGCATTTAAAGATATGAAATGTGATGGACAAATCCTCTAATGGGGTGGTGTTCATCCGGAGATCATATGTCAAACCAAAAACTAAGGTTTTATACTAAAGAAAAAGCTGCTGAGTACTGCAAAAAGTATAACATAAAGTACTGGGTGCAAGAGAGTAAGACGTCGAAAAAGTTTAAACTAAAAAATTACGGACTAAAACCGAACCAGAGTACAAACGAAATAATGTCTTATGAAATGTGAGATCACGACATTGTTATGTTATAATTTTGTGCAGGATAAACAGTAGCAAGCGTAATTAAAGTATAGAAAATTTGTACACTAGTGGAAAAATTAAAAATGAAACAAAAAAATCCAAATTTTTTAAGTTTTTTCAAGTGGTTGTATACTGCTTAAAAATGGGCGTATTAAAATTTAAAAGACAGCATTTTAAAGCTTTAAGTTTCTTGCTTTGAGATCTTATAATAAAAACATTTTTTAAGCAACGTGTAGCGCGGTATTTCAATAAATACCAAAATTATTTTCTTTCGATTTTTTTTCGGTTGTGTACCACCACTTCTCACAAAGATATCAATAAATGAAAAAGAATATTTTTGTCTTTAACCATCAATATTTCAGCAACCGCTGATTGCCACAAGAAAACTTAAGAGTGTTTTAAAATCTTAAATAAATTTTCCATACAAAATCGGATATGGATTTTTATTTGTTTAATTATTTACATGAATTTAAAAAATCAAGCAAAAAACGGTTTTGGTCGTCTTTAGGGATAATCAGGCGGTTAGTAAAATTATCAAGAAAACAAATAATATTAAGTATGCCTTTAACAGTGTAATATGCCCACAAAAACCCTACAAAGTTTTATTTTAATTCTTCAAGCCGTTTTATTTTTGTCCTATTTAATCAAATTTTAAAAAAATAATTAAAGGATTGTTTTTTTATGCTCCTTTATTTAATAAAAGCGTCTAAATTTGTAAAAAAGTTAAAGGTTATTGAACATTTTTTGATTTTTTAAATTGTTTTAATAACTCCAAATTTTTTTTTTAATTTTTTATTTTTATTCTTTTAAATTTTACCATCCGGTATCTCGAAAGTTAAGATGTTTAGAACATATGTTTATATGAAGTTTTTCTTCTTCAAATAAGTCACGTGTTTAAGAAACCCCTATATTTACAAAATGCGTGATGCTATGCTTTTAGAATATGATTCTTTAGTCAATTTAGTATCATTCTTACTAAAAATATACCCCATGCTAAAAAAGCAAAATTTAGCTTTTTGTCCCTAGAGTCCCTGCACTGTGTGTTTTTTGTTTTTGTTAACATAATTGTTGGACTAGACAATCTGGACATGTCCCTTTTTAAATAAACGCATCTTCTACAAGACCCTATAAATATTGACATTTTTTCAAAATTATTTTATTTACTATTACTTGATCTATGACTAACGGCCAGTTTCACAATAATAATATTTGTTTAATACTAACCATAGGTTTGTTACCATAGAAACAACGAAAATACCGAAATGTGATTGGTGTTGTCAAAATAGTTAACCCAAAAGTGATGGTAACCATATATTGTGAAACTAGGCATAAGGGTACATCGTTAAACTGAATCCGATTAAACAGATCGAATAAAACTTAATTAAGAATTTGGATTGAACACCATAAGTCAATCCTGTTTTTTAAGCGATTTTAATTGAGTTCAGTCCGATCGGTGGTTATATTTGTTAAGGTTAAGTTTGAAAAAATTACAGTTAAATAAATGATACGTGTAGAAACAAAATGGTGGAAAATAGTAAATAGTCCTAAATATTTGCTAAAGTATTGTAATTGTGTTTCTTAGTGGTTTGTGTTATTATTTTAACTTTATTATCTAAAATTAAATAAAATTAATTTAAAAATACCAGAAAAGTAAGGTTAGAAGTTTATTTTTATTTGATTGCTCTGTTTGTCTTTGTATGTACTTTTCTTGGTCAAATTTAAAAGAATTTATAACCAGATTATCTGCATCCGATAAATCCTACGACGAAGGGCCCAGTATTAGGTTCAATGCGAGCCGTTCAATCGAATTCGAGTTTTACGATGTACCCTTATTCTATAATTCATTTATCACGACTGGCAGTGTATATTCACTAATTTAAGTTTTCATGCGAATCCCTTCCATAGAACAACTCTATTTGCATATGTACACCACTGTTAGAAAAGACGTTCATCTTTACCCGCTTAGCTGGGCGAAAAGCCACTGAGGCTTGTAATGGATTGTTGACGCAACTGACCGATGCAGGTATCGAACCGACGAAACTGCCCCTATTTGCATATTGGCAGTGTTTGGGAATGATGCCACAAACTTACGCCGTCAGACTTCAGAAGGTAAACTCCCCAGAAATTTGAATATTGATGTCATGTACAGCTATACAAATTGAAATATACTGCTTCTCTTGGGATTTCTGACTTTAAAATGAGTGAGTTAGCAAAGAAACAAGTTTTATGTCCATTTGATGAAGTTTGATTTTAGTTAAAATTTATTTTTACGAATATCACATACAGGGTGTTTCGGGAGGAAAGGAAAATATTTTGGGAATATGTTCATAAGGTAAAAAATAAGAGAAATTAACCCATATGTTTTAATCCGATTCTTAACCGTCTCTGGAATAATCAGTTCTAAAGTTTTTTTGTAACCATTTTTTATTTTTAAAAGTAACACAAACAAATACTAAACAAAATTCCACTAATTTAAAATGTTTTCAAAAATACCCCACTAACTTGAATACAAGCTGCAGCACGTTTGTTAATCGCTCGTGTTGCGCGTTGAATTGCTTGCGGATTGTTTTTAATGATATTTGCAGCATTAAAAATTGATTGTGGAGTCCTACGGTTTCTACTTGTGTTTCGTATACTAGTGATTTCATCCATCCCCAAAGGCAATAATTCAATGGGTTTGGGTCTGGTGATCTTGGTGGCCAAGCTTGAGGCCCTCCTCTGCCAATCCAACGATCAGAAAAACGATTATTTAAGAAATTACGCGCCCGGCGACTAAAATGAGGCGGAGCTCCATCGTGCTGAAAGTACATTCGATGTCGAACAATCAGCGAAACATCATCCAATATGTGTGTTAAATGGTCTTCCAAAAATTGTAAATAGCCATCTCCAGTAAGACGCTCAGGCAAAACAAAAGGGCCAAATAGCGTGGTACTAACTCGTCGGGTTAAATATTTTTTGCTGCAATAAATCATTGTTCACAAAAAGGGTTTCTTTACTTTATCATTTTTGTGTACTTGGCGGCATCGCTTTCAGAATGAATTAAATTTGGACCCATCTACCTAGTATAGAGTCTCAAAATGTTATGTGGTTTAAGTTTTCAATAATTATTTTTGCTAATTGCGTATTCTCACAATATTCGTGAAGAGGGGGGTTTTGGTAAAGCTGGAAAATTAGAATCTACTATCAACTTTATTGCAAACTCACGAGGACTCCACCATCACTTTGTATTAAAACTTTTGTGTACGTATATACGTAGTAGAGTGAAGTGAGAATCTCGTAGTGATTTTAAGAAGAAAAGTACAAATAAATCTAGGTTTTAAATTACTTAAGGTTTAGGATACAGGTTTGTAAATTAAAAAACAACACTTTTATATCTCAAAAATTAAAGATTGTTTTTAAGAGCAAAAGAGTCATACACCCAAAAAGTAACAATGCATCACATTTTCCTGGAAGCGACCTGCCCCAAAATTCGTTAACTTTTTCTTGTTTTAAGCTGCAGAAAAATTACGTGATGTTTGCCCCTTCTCCCTATGATTAGCTTTGATGAGATTCACCTCGACCCTCTCCCCTAAATGTCTTGCTTAATTTATGGAGTAATTTGGGTTAGATCGTCATTTTTAGCCTCAAGAATTTGTAATAGCTAATTGTCACACCATTTAGAGATACCCTGTATAATCATTTACTTATAATTTAGAACGTCGTTTCTAACTGCTTTTCGACTTTTTTTTATTTCCACACCGCTTATTTTGCAAGTTTGCGATGTTAACATATTCTGTGAAACAACAGGTTTGCTAAACTTCTTAAATCGCTAAATTGCAGAGTAGGTAAATGCTGTTGCTTTGTGGTGTTTTATTGTTGAGTTAATTTTTGCTCCCTATTTGAAAATTTTGATCTTACAAAATTCTAAAAGCATTATCTTTTGCAAATGGTTTAAAATTTTTCTAAAATTGGTAAAAAGTGGTAACTGTTTTTATAATTATAATAGGAATTATAATTTAAAAGTTGCTTAACTTTAACACATATTTAAATTATCATTTTGGGTATTCTTACTTTTCATATCTAAAAACAACCAATAAAGCTAAAGCACTTTGAATTCTAATTATGTACCGGGTGTCAAATTAAAATTTATGGGAGATGTACATTTATTTCTGTTTCTAATGAAATTATTTTTCAGATTTGAATGATCATATTTCCAAAACTAATAAGGATAGATATATCAAGTGTAGTATTTTAAAAGTTTTTTGAAAGATCTTTCTAATGGTGACATAATATATGGGGTGTTCAATTAAAAATCATAGTTGTTGTCGTACCCCCTTATATCGTATGAGATAATAAAAATCCGATTACTTATTCACAAGCCACAAAATTAACCAAATAAATTGATATTCTTTTTATATTTTGTACTATAAAAAATAAAAATATTAAGGACGGTGAATATTTATAACTTGACACCTAATACAGTTAGGAACCAGATTTCCCTAATTCATTCTGAAAGTGATGTTACAAAGTACCCAAAAATGATAATGTAAACAAACCATTTCGAAAGCATATAGCCTTCTGACAGAGCCTGATTAAAATATTTTGTAGATAAATAAATAAAAACATTGCGAAAATACGTATCACGTACTTAAAATATCCTTTTATTTCGTCTCTGGCCTGCTATAAACCTGTAGCGCGTGGCGTACTCGTCGAGTTTAATATTTTGCTGCAATAAATCATTGCTTACAAAAAGGGTTTGTTTACTTTATCATTTGTGTGTACTTGGCAGCATTGCTTTTGGAATGCATTAAATCTGGTTCTAACTTTACCTGTAATTAAAAATAATGACGGTGTGAACCCTGTGTTTATTAACCCGATATGTATCATATTTAAGGCTGCCTTTTAGACATACTCCTTCATATATGACTAAAATTTTAAAAGACTAACTTTTTTATAATCTAAGAAATTTTTAGAATAAAATTCGCCCTGTACGAACTATCAATATTGAATCGAGTTTGTTATTGTTTACGAAGCGTATACAATCTGTATCTGTGCCAGCAAGCAGTGGCTTATACCCGGAGGAGTGGTGTATCTCTGTGTGAATTTCCGCCCACCGTCGTCCATTAACATCGATTTACTTTGTAATGGACAAGCAAATTAATTACCACAATATTGCCCCATGTCGGTCCATACACACATGCAATTCTCTCAGTTTCTATCTAATTGACCTTGTTAATCCGCATGTGGATAAACCTATGGATACATGCAAAGGCTTTTGATATACAGGGTGTTTTTAAACCAATTCAAACAATTTTAAGAGATGATTTTCCACCAAAAATAAGAAAATATATTAATACGAACATATGTCCTAAACGTCTTCGTCTTTGAACTACGGGGTGTTAAATTTTTTTTAAATATTGTATTTTTATGTTAACTTTTATACCCATTCAGATGCTTAAAAATACCAAAGTCATTTCATACAGAAAAATAATTATGACTGCAAACATGAGGGCCTGTAACATCATATTTTATTCTTTATCTTTCCATTTGTTTAGAACAAACTTGATTTCTTGAGCTTTTTTTTGCTTGATGTACGCGTAAATCAATAAAAACCATTTTTGGCATGGTCAGTTTGTATTCCTAATATGAAATTCTACTTTAAAAATTAATCTTCGTTATTTATTCTTTAATTAGATGGGGATTTGATCATGCCGAGAAATAGTTTTTATTTGTTTACGCGAAAACCGTACATCAAACAAAAAGATCCAGAGATCAAATATGTTCTTAACAAAACGGAGATTTACAAAATATATATATTTTAGAAAAAAGCAGTGGCGTACCATTTTTTTCTTAAAAATAATTACCTTAAACTCCTTATGGACGACACTGGTTTTTTTTCTTGTATGCCAAAAAATGTCTTCTGGTGCAAAGGGTGCGTCTTCCAATTTTTTTTTAAATATCTGAATGGGTATAAAAGTTATAAAAAAACAATATTTAAAAATAAAATTTAGCACCCGTAGTTCAAAAACTAAGACGTTAAGGACATATGTTCATATAAACGGCAGCCGTTTGGTTAGACGAACAGTTCCGAAGTTAAAATAGGGCCAAAATAAGGCACGATCTAAAACCGACATAAATAAAGCCGGGCACTATACTTATTAAGGGAGTCCTTATCCTACCATGCATCTGCGCAAGCTCAGATGTCAAAATAAGGACGGTATTATTAGTGCGTGGCCTTATTTCACTGTGCAATAATTCTCTATTATATGCGAAGAAATCAGAATTATTAAATATTACCATAGCGGATTTAGTTTAGGAATGGTCTAAACGAAATTCCCACTTTTGTCGGTAGTTAATTTTTTTTTTTAATGTAGACATACCATTCTTAATTGTTCTGTATTTTTGTAATAACACTTTTGACTGTAACAATCCAATCATATTAATGTAGTATTTTTTTACCAAAAAATGTTAGTTTAGATTTCTTTACCTCTTGTATATGTGTTTTTTTTGTTTTAGCTTTAACATTTACCTAACCAAGGTACGTCGTTTAGATGCATTAAATATATTATTATCATTTTACTTTGCACGTTTTAGTTCACTGCCTGGTACCTAAATTAATATTATTTCTTTATTTTCCTTTGTAAAAAAAAGAATAATAAACGGCTTCGGTTTTGAAATTAATTGGTTTATTAATGCTGGGCTGCCGCAAAATTTTACCGGTCGATTTTATTATGTACCGATGCAAAAAACCAGCGAACGATAAATAGAAGGATTTGCTCTGGTGTAAATGTTTGCTTTATTCTATTATTTTGCAAAATAATTTACGAGCGTGGTTTTCCATTTAATTGTTTTTGGTGATTTTAAATGTATGTTTTTGTTGCTCTTTGTAAATTTGTTATCACCATGTGTTTGTGGTGTAGGTTTAGCGGCTTTATTGGAAATTTAAACATTATTTGGTGTATTATTTAATTATTATATTTTTAATACAAAATATGTATTTTAATCTTATTTTGGAATTTTTTTCTCTACAGGGAATGCGAAAAATAAGTTTACAACGCGTTATGTTACAAAAGTAAATTTAAACTAATTTCCTAATACCCAAAAAAAATGTTTTTAACCGGCAGATAATATTGTAAACAGTGGCGTAGCGTGCCTTAGAGGGGCCTTGTATTACAATGAGTTGGGGGACCCAAAAGAAAATGGTCCCCACTTTCCAAAGAACATTTTTATGGCTCACCTTAACTCACCTCCTTTGTATTTAAATTATTTGAAAACTATTATTAATTTGACTAAAAAACAATGCGTTTTTATCTTTTTAACAGACCCCAAACGCATATAACTAAGTCTCAGAGTACAGTGGGTGTCCGGTTATTGGATATTTTACCCATCTTTTCACCTGTTCCGCCTACCGTCGTCCAATCACTGAAACGTACAGTTTTTATATTTTACAGCACCTTTTAGACAAGGCGGTAGTACCACCTCAAACGTTATTTTTTTAGCTACTAACCTTAAATGTCTTTTCGGCTGGGGATCAAATCCGTGCCTTCTAGGTTATCAATCAAGAACTTTGTTCATTGCGCAAAGGGGAAGACAGTTGCTTTGGAGAACTATGATTATGATATACTACTGTAATTAAAAAGTAAGGCGAATTTGTTTATAAAATTTAAATTCTTTATTTATTCTTTCAAAAATTTCATTCCCGTTAAAGTAATCCTTGTCCGATAAAACGTACTTTTGCTAACGGTTTTTCCAGTATTTAAAACAGTCGAAATAGTCTTTTCCGGCATAGCCTTCAAGACCTTTTGTTGTCTTGTCTGCACAACACAACTCAAACAAAATTTGATATGAGGATGAGTTCTTTGCTTAACAAAATCACCACTGGCAAAAATTGAAACATTTACTTTTGGTTGTTTACAAAAACAAGTGTAAATCAAAGATAGGTAAACTCTTTAACAAAGAATTGCTTGGTAAATATTGTAGGCATTCTTACCAACCTAGGAAAAAAACTACCCGCCTTCCTAATGCCCGAGAATTTTAAATAACAATTTCACCGTACTTTTTAATCACAGTATTACATGATGAAAGCCTATTTTGTTTTGTCATCCATTTTTGTTTATTACAGTTTAATTAGTTATAGTCCAGATCGCTCTTATCATGCAGGTGTATCAATTAATCAAAGACAAACTTTTGTAGTTACATTCTATTTTAACTTGTTAATTAACACCTTTTAAATTTATCGCGTAGGATATAGATAAACCTAATCATTTATTATTTATTTTAAAAACTACTTTGCAACATATATTTTTTTATTTTAGGTAAGTCCCTGGTTAGAAGTTTGTTTAATTGGTAAGATGTAATTTCTTCAGTAAACCTATATTTGTATTTTATTATCAGTGCGCAAGTACAATTACTTGTAAGTATTCCCTATAAGAGTTACCTTTATTGAAAAAGAAATAGTTTGTAAATTTACATCACTTATATGTAGGATTACACTAAACATGTACTATTTACAAAAATTTAATAATAGTTTTACATTCTATGTCTAATATTACATATAAGTTATATGGGTTTACAAATATTTTTACACGCCTTTTGTAAAAGTCAGTTTTAAGTGTAGAACAAAGGTAATTTAAATAGATGATTGAAACATTATTTTGCTTATGTAAATCCATATTATTGCGCGATATATTTCTCTTCTTAATTGAGAAGATGGTGGCCAAAAAACGTTTTGTTACAAAAAATTACAAATTGAGATTTGGGTCCTATTCTAAAGGTTATTGTTTATTCTTTTTTTTGTACAAACTTAAAACTAATTTTAAAAAAATTGTCAAATGATACTTAAATGGTAAAATATAGTTGAACCATATACAGGGTATCCGAACTCTATTTATACACGAAATTATTTCGCCTCTCTACAAGATACAAAATTTAACTTCAAAGAAGAATTGTTTATTTAGTTGTCAATTGTGGATGGTTTTTAAGATATTTACAGTATGCTAATATATTCATCAACGATTAAAAGTGAAGAAAGAAAATATTATTTTGGTTTTACTTATTTTTAAATAATTCTGTCACTGTCAGAGTGACAAATAATATAATAACATATAATTAATAACCTTCAATTTTAAGAACTTTTAATAGGTTAGTAAGCTATTTAGTTTATTTTAGATACATACGAATTTGCTTACTTTACCTATAAACCAGTCATAATTGACAAATTCTGTTGTAGTGCAATTAAATAAATATATGTCTAAAATAAACTAAATTGCTGACATACTTATTGGTAGTTCTTTCAATAAAGGGAAGTTAGTTACATGTCAGCATACTGTTGACAGTGTTGAACATTTTTATTGTATAATTTACTGCAGACCTAAAAATTGTTAATACATTCAGGGTGCTTAAAAAACCTTACTTAATAATGAAAAATAGATTTTCAGGACAACTTGTATATCAATTAGTACTGTCAATAAAAAAATATCTTCTCAAGTAAATAATTTTTATTTTTAGTTCATTTTTGTAGCTTGTACATGGATAAAGTTATTTTGTGTTTAGATGAGTTAGAAACCCTGTATACATCTGTAAGAGATTTTTGGCGTTTATAAAAATTTGTCCTGATGTGACAAACCACTTTTTGACCGCCAAACCTTCAAATATTCTAAGCTGTTATTTTTCCTTAAACTTTAACTCTAAATTTATCCAACCCCCTGCTTCGTCATAAAATAAACTTAATAAAAAACATCCTTATCCGTATTTTTATGTCAGGTAATCTCGATGAAACAAAAACAAAACTCTACAAAAACGAACATTCTAAAATCGTGAACAGGGATTTAATATAAACTAAAACGTCGCCTTTGGGATTAACACACTGTTTAATGAGGACACAGCAAAGTAAAATGAGTGTGGGAATCAGCCACCTGGATTCAATCTAGAAATAAGGCTACTTTTCGACCATCTCTGCGTCTTTTTTCTTTTTGGTTAAATGAGAGGATAAAACATGTTCCGAATTAACTGAAGCGTATAATCTGGAGCTTATTAGCTTTGCAAGGGTTTTGTTTTCCTACCTGACCTGTGAACTTTTTGTTGTTGTTCTTTTGTTGACAGGTTCAGAGTTTACCTCCAGCATCGGTGTGGTGAACATATGTCCCGCACCTTTAAGCCTAAATGGTTTTTATTTTAAAGGTTTTAAGTATATCAGTGGCGTCTCTATTAAAATATTTAAACAACATACTATTTCTTTGGGTTGAGTTGGGTTTGGGGGCTTACACTTAACTTATACAGGGTGTCTGGGCACATAGGGTCATAAATGATAGTGGTGATAGAATGAGCCAGAATAATGTTAGTAATTCATATTAAAAAATGTTTATTGTTAGGCAGTTATTGACCTTCAAAGTTGGAATGAAAAAATAATATTTTATTTATAATTGTGAACCGTTGCTATACAGTATTAATGATATTTAGGCAACTAAATAATCTCATACTAATGCTTCTTTCCATAGGTAAACGGCTTTTCAGCATGTTGGTGATATACAGGATAAGACGATCTTTTTCTGTATGCATCTTTGACAGAAGTAGCAAATTAAAATTTTACTTTGTCCGTTAGATTCCTTCATCTTTTTTCTAGAAAAAAGTATACCTTATTTAAATCGATATGTTATACTGTTCTTTATAAAATCGCCTTATAAAAACATACAGGTTCAGCTAAATAACATAACACATAGGCAATGTAAGGAAAATGACAATCTTGCTTGCTTGTTTTGTTATTCTATTGCCTGCCGATAAACCAAACAGCTTTGCTCATATCGTATATACTTACCATTTCACATGTATTATAAATTTTGTTTATTAAAAAATTATTTAAAAAGGTTATTTAAAAAAGGTTAAATTAATAGAAATCAGTGTTTAATATAAAGTTTAAGGGGCGCACAAACACCGTTTTTAATATATTTTTTTTCATATTTAAATGATTTTCTTAAATAAATTGACTGTTAACGAGCGCACGAGGACAGCAACTGATTCATCGAATATATTAGTAATCACAATACTTTTAAGTCTTTGGAAGTCTTCTACAAATTTTCTTCTAGCTGGTAGCCTTTGATCAGGGAAACGTTTTTGGTAAATGCGTCTAGTTTCTTCAAAATTTGAATGAGCCTCTGCGTAAATAAAAAGCATATAGTGATACTCTCGTACCAATAACATCTTTTTCGTATCAAAATGCCCGCACAGATACAGTAATACATACTAAAAATAAAATCGTTTTTCAATTTGGGTAAACTTTACTTGCATTTATGTATGCAAGAAATTATCAACTTTTTTTTCCGTCGTACGTTTGGAAAGTTTGGAAAGTTCCCGATATAAGGGTGTTCCACAAAGCCTCTGTGCCTCTATCTCAATTTGGTCTTGTGCAGCTGCTTTATTATTATTTTTTTATTTTCCGCACAGCTGCTCTGAATTCATACAGAGTTATATGTGGAACATCTTCTAATCCTTGACTTGTTGTATTACTACCCTACATGCAAAAAGTAACAAACAATATTTATAATATTCTAAAACCATATTAACTTGGTATAAAAACCTCACGAAAATGGTTTTTACTTCTATTTTATCTTCAAGATCCTGTCACTGGTATAGCCTTTATTTATCACCACAAAGGGGATGATTTTCATCTATTTATTTCTGTGTGTAATATGCCAATTAAACTGTATCCCTTTTGATACATATAGGGGACCCATATAACATTTTTTGCCGGCGTTGTACATTTAATTTACTGGCATTGCCAACACTCTTTAATGGCAAGGCATTGGCAAAAAGTATCAAAAGACGCGAAAGTGGGCAATTGGCCGTTATTAGGCCACGTGTTGCAGATAAAGTGATGGCATCCGTCATTAGTAAGTTATTGGCAAAAAATGCGTTTAACATGATGGCATCCATCATTAATAAGTTATTGGCAAAAAGATAACAAAAAGACACGAAAGTGGGCAAATGCAGATACTCCCAAGCAGCAAGCTGACGTCTTATTGACGAAAATTGTCGCATATACTTTTTTAAAAGCTAAAATGATGCGATATTTTATTTGAAAATTAAAATTTTTTATTAACACGTCTTTAAAACTTTTAATAAAGTTTTTAAACAAAATGTTTACTTGAATATCTTGCCTTCTCAACTAGCCATCACCAATTAATCACACAACACACACTTATTAGGTAATGAATACATTTAATTATGTCTATTAAAAACTCTTTTCTTTAAAAAGAAAGTAAAAAGCTAGAAAACCACATGTTATGAAAAGGCCATTTCCTTTAAATTATGTAAAAAAACATAAAATAATGTTGTTTAGCTGCCATTATAAATAAAACAGATCAAAAAAATTGCTGTAATGTTAGTTAAATACCAATGTTAATAATATGGTTTAAAAAGTATGAATATGCGTTGAAGGTTTGCCTTCAAAAATCCAATATTTATTTGCCTGCAACAAACACGCGTGCTTTATTTAATCAGAATTGGTATGCCGCCATTTTTGTATGCTTGCCGGCAATTCGCCTGCATGTAAAATTTATTGGCAATTAAGTGTTTATTTAGGGTTGACTTTTTAATGCGTATAAGATGTTGGCATAATATTGCCACCAATTGCCAATGCTTTACCATCAATGCCAATATGAAAAATGTACATTGCCGGCAAATAGTGTTTGCTGGGGAATTATGGTAGAATACTTTTCTTTTATTGGAAAGATATAAGCATTACAAAATATTTAGCCAAACTTTATTACAAAAATATTTTACCGGAAATAGCAACAATGTTTTATTAAAATAGAAGACTATAATTTTTATTTCGAACACGATATTTTTAATTTGTTTTGAAGGTATACGCCACTGATTTCTACGGGTAATATAATCCAAATATACATATACCGACCTGAGATACTTCTTAACGTTTATTTTTGTTTTATTACAAGTTTTAATGCCCTTTTATGGTTTATTTTAGTTATAGCTAGTAATAAAAAACTTCGTTCGTCTCGTGTCATGTAAACTTTAATTTTCATAAGTAAAACATTTGTTTCTATGTTGTTGCTTGCTTTAATGTTAGGTTAACTAATATATTTTTATCAAAACATACACATACAGACGTAGATGCACACAAGCCGTATCATAAATGTTAACGCAATGATTTTTGACAAATGTTGTTATTATGACTTGCTGTTTTAGAAATTATAGAAGTTAACTGATATCCATCTTTCTAATTTGTTCTAAACCAACCATTCTGTGACTATGTCTGATGCAATGTTAATGATGAAAAGAAAATGCGCTACTTTTATCGTCGTGCAAAATCTTATCAAAAAAAAAAATGGAGGAAAAAAATAGAAAAAAGACGATATTGGATTAAACATTTGTATCAAAATAAAAAACAATTTGATGGCGTAAAGTTATTATATCAGCTATCCTTGGATGAAAGTACTGGGCATTTCAAAATTTTTTGCGTATGTCTACAAATGACTTTGAGATTTTAATAAATAAGATTGGACCAAAAATTATCAAAAGGACACCAAGCTTAGAGAAGCCATATCCGTGAAGGAAAGGTTAGCTGTCACATTACGTTTTATGGCTACTGGAGATTCATATACAAGCCTTCAATATCTTTTTAAAATATCCAAACAAAGCATATCATTGATAGTTTCAGAAGTATGCAGTGCTTTAATTGACGTTCTAAAAGATTATGTAAAGGTAATGTGGTAATAAAACTTAATTTTTATTTTTAAAAATTTATTATCTTTCAAAAACAACAACTGTAAGGCGAAAACTTTAATAAAAACTGAATTTTCATTCGAAATAATACGTATAACACATTTTGCGATTTCTTCCCAAGCATCATTCTTTTTGTTTTTATGAAAATGCCACTTATCGCTTGGATCCCATAAAAGTCTTTGTTTTTGATATTCTTGTATCAGAAGAAGAACATCCTCTTTATTTAAATTTATCTTTTACAAAATATAAAATACTTGGCGAAAAAATATAAACAAATCCAGAATAACAAAATAGTATGCAACGCATAAGATCACACACGTTTTGAGCACGAACGCACGACACACAACGTAAAATTGAACGTGGGTAGAACGTGAAATTTGCGCCGCAAATATTTGCGCCGAATTCTAGATTCAACATACAACACATTTATTTACTAATGTGGACGCGGCTTAAGATTAATTTAAAACAAGCAGGCTTTAAACTAAATAATTTTAAAAAAGAAAACGATGCGCCACAGTTTTCGGCGGTGAGTAAACGGGGCGCAAGGCCTTCACTAAAGTTTTATTGAACAGGTAAATGGGGCGCAGGGATCTTGGGGTCGATAAAATCGTAAAGGTAAACGGGGCACCAAATGTTTTCTTTAAAGTAAGGTATCGAAATAAAATGTTGGTCTATTTTTAAAAATATTATTAATTACGAAACATTTATTGCATCAAAAAAATATTTACATTCTTTTGTTTACTGTCTTTGGAAAATGTAAAATTTTTGTAGGCTATTAAATCTTTTCCTCACACTTTCAATTACTGATAACATTTTCTCACTATTAAAATCTTGAGCGGAAATCTTTTCGCACATCTTCACTATTACAATGAGAACTGAACTGATTAAGTGGTATACAAATTATTAGTGTCAATTATAGAAATTCTTACCTGCCTGACCCCACACCCCTCTCGGGAAGGGCCAATATAGGTTTCTCAAACTTAAAAGGATATTTTCTTAAAATACATTTTAACGGTGTTTACTTTACCAAACTCCATTCAACCGCACGATATAGTTTGAGAGGGACAGTTAAACTCGATATACCGGCAATAACGCTGTATTCAAAAAGAAAGTAAAATAGAATTGTGGCTACAGAAACACGTGTTTGCATATTGTCTCTTCGAAAAATGACTGTATTATTTTAAGTGAATTTTTAAACATCTTCAATGGATTATTTGCTTTCTGTATATTTTACGTGTTATTTTAGTTGTTTGTTAAATAATCTTAACATAAACAGTCACATTTTGGTCAGGACTGTATTGTGAGTAAAAAAACAGTGTATTAAATAGATATTTTGGTAGTGCTTTCTGTAAAGGTAGACGTCTACTAAAGACGGACGGATGGACGAACGAACGGACAAGGCCGGGCCGCTGGCGCCTGGCTTGTAAACCATAGATAACCTACATTTAGATCCGCAGTTGCAAAAAGCATTTTCCGCATTTTTACGACCTCGCGCAGTAAACAAATGGACGGATGGATGCGCACTTAAAACCGTTGCAAAATACAAACACCGGAACCCCATACCCTCCGTCCGCGGTCTGACCGTAACGCTCGTTAGCTATCGTACTCCGAACAGAAAACCAGGACGCCGTCGACAAATTATTTCCGATAATGCGGATAGTCTGTTCGGCGCCAGGCGCGTTCACCCTCGATTTACTTGCGTACAAACCCGTTTTTTCGCCAATAAAATGTAACTTTTGTTTCGCGCAGTATAAAGAAGCGCGTCGTATTGAAGCGGACTGCAGAGGATTTATCTGTTGAAAATTTTTCCATTTGTCTGTGTGACGCCTACCTTAATTTAACCGTCATAAGAATTATCTATCAAGTAGATTAATGTCCGCCTGTCCCCCTTCTAAAATTTAAATTGTAAGGTATATTTTGATAAAATTTGGAATGATAGTATATTAATACCAACTTTTTAATGTCAATGTAAGAGCTGAGCGTCATATTAAAAATAACTTAAATGGTAAAGGGGTTTTGTGACACATTATATTAAAGCTCCTAACAAGTACTCTACGGTATTTTATTAGTTACCTTAATACCCGATTTAGATGGCCATTTTTTTTCAAAACTTATAAACTTAGATATAATTAAAGTGTTATTTTCTTAAAGTTTTTACTAATCTTTGTAATGCTAATGTTGGTGATAATATAAAGGGTAGAAAACAAAAACATTTTTTTATTTTAAGAAAGCACCCAGTATTATATCACTCTCAGGAAAATATTTAAAAGAGCTTAAAAAATACCACATTTTTATGATATCCCACTTAATTAGATTTGAAAGTATGGCCGTCCAAATTGGGTATTTTACTAATAATTAAAGTAACACCCTTTTGTAGTAGATGCATCTTTTACTTTATATTTTTGGGATATAAAGTACTTGTCAGGAGCTTTAAAATGGGATGCCACAAGAACCCTCCTCCCATTTAATCTTTTTTCTTAATATAAAGAACAGGCTGTCACATTGACATTAAAAATTGTCATTGTAGTTTCAAAAAACGCAGACCTTGCTCATATAACATTTTTTAAATTTTAATCAAATATACCGAATGATTCAGACTTTAGGAGGACCGGGGGCCTTTAGGTCCTGGATATTCTAAAAACTAAGGGACGTTGCAAAAAGTTATAAATAAAAAATTGTACAAAATCCAATAGGGCATTTTGTGGTGACCTTGGATGTGTCCAAGAAAAAAACTAATGAATATTTTAGGGCCATTTGTTTTTTTTAATGAAAACATCCATTGTTTATTTTAGAAATAGAAGGCTAAATACTAAATTCTGCATATAACAGACTTGACAAGTAAGAGATAAAAAGATTTGAAGATATATGTAGGTCTCTTTTAAGTACAACAACCGGATGCCATAAGATGTTCCATTTGGTTTTCAACATTTTTATATTTTTTCCTATTGTTTGGTTTGCAAAATTTTCCTAACTTCCTGCTTTCTGTAATAAAAAATGGATAATTCAATATTAAAAAGTACATTTGACCTTAAAGTATTTATCAATACCATTTTTAATGTGAAGTTCAAGGTCAAAGTACTCTATTTATTTTAATAAAACTTTTGTATTTTTTATGTGGCCTCTATTTTTTAAAATATTTAGCCGGTTACATACTTTTAAAGACATTTTGTATACGTTTGTGTGTTTCCTATTTGTATTTTCTCCTAAATTAAATATATTTTTGGCAGTTCTGGTTAAAAAAATCATAAAATTTTTGTTTAAAATTAAAATACAAAATAGACAAATAATAAAGAGAAAACCTGAAATATATGAATGATTAAAGTAACAGATTAAACATCAAAATTAATGTAGCTCCATTTACCTTCGACTGGCAATGTTAGAACCTTTTTGTTTTTAACGTTTAAAACGTAGAACGTATGTCAAAATAAAAATTTAAAAAATACATTAAAATGATTTATACTCATTCGTATATTTCCTTTTTTTTTGTTTTGATTGCTTCTCCACTTAACACATAAAGCTCTTGAAGATGGTACAATAACCCGCCTTGTCTTTGAAACACTACCTTATACCATTTTTTATGACATAAGGCATTAAAAGAATCCACAGATGTTTCATTTAAGTATGTGTTACATTACACTATGATATCTTGTATTTTGTCTCTTATACAGAGACGTAGTCTATTGTAGAAGCCGCGATCTGGGGCCCTAAGACAAATTTAATTAAATTTATTAGTTTAATTATTTTCTTTCTTACTAAAGTAGATATACAAAAAATAATGTAAAAAATTATATTGTTGCAGCCTTCTATAGTTCATTTGTTTGTATTTTTCAAACGCACCATAGATTAGTTTTAGATTTTGTGATGCACATAAGTTTAATTTTGTTGCTATAATAATGCAAAGAAATAATAAAAATGTTTACCTATTTTACTCAAACTTGACTGGATTAATACTCATCTTTATCGAAGACACCTTTATCGTTTCATGTGTTATGGGATTTTAGTGTAAAAGCAAGAGTAAGCAGCCAGTTTCTGTTTTTATCTACTAGCTCCATTTAAAACGAGTAGGCAGTACAAGCGTAGGGCTAACGTATGTAAATGATGTGAACTGGTTATTGCCACTTTCGTGTTGGCCGAAATACTGGGTCGGACTCAGGTTTGTTTGGCAAACGCATTTTGTTTGTGTTTTCAAGTAGTTCTTTTAGTTGTAACTTAGATAAATGTTAAACTATTTGCTTTTTTAGTTGATTGTAGAAGAGTAGGGTGTCTCTAAAATGTGTGTACAAAATCCTACCATAGAATCATTTGGCCAAAATATAGGGTGTAATTTAATTATTGGCTAAAAATATTTATAATGTATTGATTTAAATGATCCTTAAGCATATTTAAGAAAGAAAAATTTATAAAAACATATGTCCTAAACCTTTTAACTTTTGAGATATAGAGTGAAAATGAAAAAAAGAAAAAAAATAACTTTAATATATTCTAACTATTCTTTACTCAATTTTGTTTTAATTAAGCAGTATTATTAATGACATAAAGGAAGTAATTTATCACTAACTTAATTACATTTAATAAGTCCAATGGCCTCTCGAGAGGCAACTGAAGGAATTTTTTAACAAAAAAACGGTACGCCTCTGACTGCGTAAATGTTTGTAAAATTTTTGTGCGTTCTTTGGATAGACTTTTTTCGTTTCTTGTTTAGTTTAAGAGAAAAAAATACTTGATTCCATATTGTTAGACCATTAAAGAAGCATTGTGGAATCTTTTTCTTTTAAAAATTAGGTTTTATAATTTTTAGTTAGCAACTATATAACAAAAATAATAAATACTTATTTAAATAAAGTTTATATCCAGTATAATAGTTTTTACTTAACTGAAAATTTTAACACCTGTACCTCAAAAGTTAAAACCTTTGAGCCATATTTATGTTTATATAAACTTCTCTTCCTAAAATAAGCTAAGACATCATACCCTGTATTTTCAGCCATCAATTAAATTACACCCTGTATAACGATCTCATTTAATTTACTTTAGTCAAAAAGTTGATTGTTTGCGAGATACAGGGTGTCATAATTTGTCTTTGCTTCTGTTCAAAGTGTCATTACTTTTTTTTGCTTCAGTATATTATGATTCTAGTAGACTGATGCTGAGATATTTTAGATTAAATGTTTTATTTTACAAAAAAACAACTTTGAATTTCTTTGTGCTCGATTTAGGCCACCCGGGTTTCTCTATAAGGTTTGAACAAATAGTTTCTACTATTTCCTTACACCTAAATACAACTATTTAAGCCAATTTACCTTAGTTGAAGAGTTGAGAGATACAGGGTACCCAAGAAACAAAAATTGAAAATTTAACACTTTGTTGTATTTTTGCCAAAAAATATGTAGTAGCATTTTGTACAGACCTTTTGGATACTACCAAGTGGCCTAGATAAAGCGTGGCGAACTTTGGCATAGTATAAAAAATTAAATCTGAAATATTCCAAAAGGGTTTCTTATACCGATATTAATCAAGTATACCTTTTTGTGCAAAAATATGAAAGAATAAAAATTCTGTACTAAAATTAGGTCAATTTTGTTTTCTAATAGTGCTGGCAAGCAGTGGCGTAGCGTGCCTTGGAGGGGCCTGTATCATAATTACTTTTGGGGACCCCAAAAAAATTGAAAAGCAGAAAAAATAGTTCATTACTTTCAAAAACATTGTTTTTCTTATTTCAGCATTGCTCCTATCAAAAAAATACCCCCATTTCCCAATTTTACCGACAATTTTATGGTTTTCTACCACTAATTTTTGCTTACACACATTTTGGGGCCCCTATACCCTGGGGGCCCGTATCATTGATACAGCTGATACGGCGGTAGCTACGCTCCCGCTGGAAAGATCCGTCTCTGTTAACTCAAAAGATTCCAGAGGTAAAATTTTATGTTGCTAGTTGGACGTGTCAAGTACTTTGATGTTTATAGACTAATAGGTCTATTTCTGAGTGAATTCCGTTATTGAATGCAGTTCTTAGAATCGCTATTGCTTTACGACTCTCAAACCGCAACCTTTAAGTCCGAAATTCAAAGTAACGTTAACACGTCGTAAACTATTGAACGGTCAATAAATACTAAAAGCGAATCAAAGTCAAAAATTCAGTTGAATAACATAACTTAAAACATTTTAAGACGAAAGTTGGATGAGACTAAAAACTACACTTCCTTATGTTTCTCTTTTTTTATAATTAGTTCCTCTTCTTTGAGTTATTATACCGTTACCGGTTCACAAAGCCGTTGCATGTATCTGCTTGTCTTTAGCATTTGTTTTAACTTTTCTGATATAGACACACTATTTTTAACTTTTTATTTTTCAACCAATTACACTGGTCTGCATAAAAATCTTTTTATTCGCCATCAAATTTTTACACACGATTTATATATAGATAGATAGATTTTATACTTTTAAATAAAGACATTTAATTAAAATATATGTATATACGTCTAGCTTTTGTTTTATATATTTTTTCATAGCGTATTTTTAGTTTTAAATTCAAATCTCAAAAATACATGACCTGTTTCGGCTTAATCTTATATTTTTTCTAGGGGTCTACGGCAAATCAACCAACAAAAATCTGTAAACATTGCTTCTAAACATGTCTCGTATTATCTATTCTTTATTATGCAATTTGTCTTGATTAAACCATTAACCATGTTCGTCTACTTCTACTACTGCATCCAGATAATCAGAGAAAAATATTTAAAAAAATTGATAAATCAATGTTATGGAACACGGTATTTCATTTTAAAGTATAATTAGAAGTTCAAAGTGTTTAAATAATTTGTGGGTAGTTTTTATGTTTTTATTTTCAAAAATTTGTGATGCTCTTAGAAACGCATTTCATGGTCTTAACATAACTCAATTTTCAAATTAGTGTCATTTATAAAGCTTCCAAATTTGCAAGCCTACATTAATACTTTTTCTAATTTGAAATTATAAATTCCCCTTATTTATACTAGTATCTTTGACCAAATATTAAATACATCGGACCAATTTTCTAATTGTTACTGGCTTTTAGAATTTGTTTTTTGTATCTAAAATTTGTAATTTTGGGCCGCTCACAAATTTTTCTCGTGCTTAAATGTCTTTATTTAATACAGAACTTTTTAACCTTGCTAAGTAATTAATTATTCATACTGGCCAATGTTGACCATTTTGTGACCAATTGCATCTTTTTTTATTAAGCCACATATATGATTAATTTAAGGAGTTAGATTTTTTTGATGACTTTGATATTTTAAACACGCTATAAAAGTTGGTGTTTGAATTACCAAATCGTCACACTTAATGACCATTTATGACCAATTCGAAGCTGTTTTTCAAACCTCAAATTTCACTTTTTCGGCCGCTAAACAGATGGGGCTGCTTGAGCCCGAGATCCCTTTGACCATACTCATTTGCCATATTTTACAGGGTGTCTCTAAGTGGTTTGAAAAAAATACCTCTACAAATTTCTCAGGCTAAAATATGATGATTTAACCTAACTTACCTTAGTCCAAAAGTAAATGCTTCGCAGATATAGGGTGTTAAAAATGTATTTTGGTTTTAGTTTTTTGTAAATAATTTTGTTTATAATAAGTATATGATCATAATATTTGGCCATTGGGGTTTTAAGAGGTAGAAAATAAAAATCTGCAGTATTTTTCAAAAATTAAAAACAAAGTAACTTTCTTCAGACAGTTTGTGTAAATTTTATATAAAAACTCTTATTTTTTCATATATTTTGCATTAAAGGTATACTTGGTAAAAATTGATTTAAGCAGCCGTTCTTCAGATACTTATCTGGATTTTAAAAATCAATCAATCCTGTGTGACCAAGTCTATGCTATACAGAGTGTTTTAGAATTAGATTCTAATCTCTTAGAGTGTAAATTCTTAGGTGATTAGGTTAATAAAATAGTTTAAATAAATCCATGTTATAAATGTCTTAATTTTTAAGATACAAAGCAGTAAAAAGAATTTCTTTTAAACTTTGACTATTTAGAAAGTAAATATGTCATTATTTTATGTCCACTTATTAAAAAATAATAATAATAATAATAAGCAGTAATAATGAGAATACTTCATTTTTTTTATAGTACTCTCGGCTACCAGTTTCAAAAGAAACCCCTGTATGATATATTAGTAAAAATGAAATTTTATAGAGATTACAGATACAAAAAAAATCGGGCTTTTATTTAAAATAGGAAAATTAATGGTACTTTCGGTTAAACCGGAAGTAATTTTAAGGTTGTCATATGAAAAAAATAATGTTAATTTATGCTTTTACTTAACTTTAAAAATTTTATAAGTCTTTCTTTAAAACAAAAAAAAGTTGGGGGTAATAGCATCCTGTGTCACCTGGTATATCTTTTTCGACACCGGGAATCAAATAATGCTAGGCGGATTTACTGACCACTATGCCACTGGAGGGAGACGTCTTTTATTTAGCTCCATACAGTGTAACTCTCTAGCAAAAACGTTTAACTCCTTTATTTTTACGTTTTCCAAATACCAATTAATTTATAAACTAAAACCCGTATGAAATCCCTTACCCTATTAAAAACAACATATAGCTTCGCTTTGGCTTGGTTTGGCTTATGTTTTTACGCTTATTAATTGTTTAATATCTTCGGAAACACGTGTTCTAAGCTCCCAATAAGGAATTTGTTTTATAAATGTTAATTGCCTCCAGAGCGTATGTGCACAATATATATGGCAAAGGAGGGCTTCTGCGATACTACTGTGGTTTCGCGTTTAATGTCGAAGTATTTTTATTGCTGAAAAACCTCGTTTTAATTTACGATTCCTTTTTATTACTTTTAATAAAGGAGCATAAAACACACACAAAAATCTTACTATTAACACCTTACACCTAGGGATTTCAAATTTTAAAAGAACATCGATATATCGATATTGATAAATATCGTTTTGGCTAATATCGATTATTTGATATATCAAAGAGCAATATATCGATATTTGGGAGAACAAAAATATCAATAACATTCCTTTTTAATTTTTTTCTTAACAGGTAGTGGGTAAATAAATACGACATATTATTAAAAATTACCTTGTTCCAACAGTAATTTTTTTATTTTACTGGATAAATTTTTTGACAGTTTTAAAAATTTAAGTAAATTTCTTTTTTTTTACTTATTTACCACAAGTATCAAAAAATATCGATGTATCAAGAAGTTAAATATCGATGAAGATTATCGATATTTGATTTCCGATATATCGATATTTGAAAATAATCGTTATATTGTTGCCATCCCTACTTATACATATATAATAAAGTGAATGCTGGTGTATTTAGAGCAACGTCCTGAAAAACTCACAGTTTTCCTTTGGTTAAGCGACCTACAGCATATCAAGCAGAAATTCATGCTATCCAAGCAATGTATTTGAGGAAATTTGCAAATGGGATATCACAACCAAAAAGAAACATTTTCTTAGTTTGTAAGGTTGCCAATAGCCAGAGTGGAAACCACCGTTCTTAGAACAAGCTAGGTAGAAATCTATTATTGTAGGAGGGCCCACGATGCTAAATGGGGATTTACTCGGTCGTCATAGAAACCTATTGGCTGCTAACCTTAAATTATAAGAAGAATTATTTAATTGTCTACTGATGTCTACTAAAGTTCACACCATATGGAAAACTTTTTTATTGTTAATTGTACGGAATAAAGTCATTCTTTATAAAAAGTTCTGCATAATCCAAAAGCTAAAATGAAATCATCAGATATTAATTTTTTGCAGTGGAATACAAGGTATGTCAAAAAATGTGAATTTTGCTCAAGAGGAAACTTAAAAATATTTATAGGGAAAAGATGTTTAGAATAAAAAATACTTTCTAAATATGCAAATTGGTTTATTTAAAAAGAAAACTTTTTAACATTTTTTCTGCAATCTTGGCTTTTCTGTGACTTTTTGCTGTTTTCACAGCTTTTTTACATATTAAAATAAGTATGCACAAATGTACAAACTTAGTTTGGGACCCTTAACGCAAAAGAAAATTATTAAAAAAGTTTTTTTTTAAATAAACAAGTTTTGCATATTTATATAATATTTTTAATTTTAAACATCTTTTCTTTATAAAAATTTTCGAAATGAAAAAAGGGTACTTGAGAAAAATTTATTATTTTTGACATACCTCGTATACCAATGCAAGAAATAATATAAAAATATCTGATAAGTGCATTAAAGGTTGCAGACCATGCAGAACTTTTTAGAAAGAATTTCTATTTTTCATAAAATTAATAATTAAAAAGTTTTCCATATGGTGCAAACTTAAGTAGACACGCTGTATATTATTGATTATGATTATTTTTTTTTAACTGTCATGTTGGTGAACCTCAAAATGGCGTTTTTACAACTTTGTAGCCTTCCGCTTTTTTTACGTCACTCTCAAGTTAACAGGATTATTTATTGAAATACACACACTGTTTAGCATATAATTAACTTACCCTGTCTTAATCTAGAGCGCTCTGAAAATTTCTGATGGATATATTTTTGTTTTTTACGATCGGCCCTGTATACAAAGCTCATATTTGGTGGAGGTACTTAACTGGGTACAAGATATCCTCCGGTATATTAATCTGCAGCACTTTAGTAAATCCCGAAATCTCTTTTGGGCTCCCCTACCATTAGATCTGACAGTGTAAAAATAGTGATTATGATATGATATTATAATGGACAGATATTGCACATTTTAATAAAATATTGTGTTAGTGTCAATATGCTAAAATAATAGTTTTTTTAGTAATGCCTAACGTGGTTTCAACGGCAAAAAAATACATTTGTCAGAAAACTGTAACTATTTTTACAATATTTTCACTAAATATATGTAAATCTAGTATTTTAACCTTTATCTCTAGTTTTTATTAAGTGTTCGATTCTACAAGAGCAAAACACTGTACTTGTACGTGTCTTTAATTTGGCCCATACTTCATTCGAATACGAGCAGTACAGTGTCAGAATAGGTCACTTTAAGATCCGATATTTTAAAATCCGTAGGTACATATCCTATTGTTTGACACATTGTGACCTTTGACAGACATGCTAAATTCCATCTTTATGCAAAATTTTAGCCTTTTTGACAGCTCTTTGCTGGTCATTGGTTTTGCGCGGGTTTTATTAAATTACTTATTGGTTTTTGGTAAAAGTGAGTTTTTCGTACTTTTTATTTAGTCTAAAGAGTATATTGCTGTAACATGTAGGAGAAGAATATATATTTCTATATATCAGGAAGAGCCCGGAAATAAGCTTTTCCTACGAGTTGCACAAACTATCTTTTCTGTGGTTAAATAATTCTTAATTTTTTATGTTAGGTTTTTTTAGTTTATTAAACAAAGACATCATTAGTAGTTGAACTTAGTATAAAGCCTGGTCCTCACTAAGTAACTAGTTACAAAAACTTGTTGCTTGTTGATACATGTTGAAAAACCAAATAAATTGTTGCTTTTTATAAAATTTTAGAAACATGTTAAGCCGTGTCCTTACTTAGTAACATGTTACAAACACTTGTTGCTGATATATGTTGAAAAAACAAATAACTTGTTGCTTTTTTAAAAAGCATATTTCATAAAATTGTTGGTAACATTGTTGAGTAGCAAATTTTAAAAACATGTTGCATAACATTGTTGAGTAGCAAACCGCGTCCTCACTTGCTACTTAACACTGTTATCAACAATGTTGTCAAACATGTTTCTAAAATTTTATAAAAAGCAACTAGTTATTTGTTTTTTTAACATGTACTAGCAATAAGTTTTTGTAACATGTTATACTAAGTAAGGGCACGGCTTTAGATAACATTGTTGGTAACAGTGATGAGTGTTAACCGCGTCCTCACTTGCTACTCAACGGACAGAGGTAAACGGGGCGCGAAAATATCTCTTTTACATGCACGCCTGTAAGGTTACGTTTATATCATAGGTAAATGGGGCGCCAGCCTTTCCCGAGAAGGGGTGTGGGTCAGGACAGGTAAGAATTCCTATAATTGACACTAATAATTTGTATATTATATATATATATATATATATATATATATATATATATATATATATATATATATATATATATATATATATATATGTATTTTCCAAAGACAGAGTCTTAAAAGTGGTGAGACATCGTGGAGGTGTAGCCGCAAAAGGCTAAATAATTGTAAAGCCAAAATTTATACTCTTGGACCTGACAACCTAATCACAAGAAGACCAACATTTTATTTCGATACCTTTACTTTAAAGAAAACATTTTGCGCCCCGTTTACCTTTACGATTTTATTGACCCCAAGATCCCTGCGTCCCATTTACCTGTTCAATAAAACTTTAGTGAAGGCCTTGCGCCCCGTTTACCACCGCCGTACTCAACACTGTTATCACACACACACACAGTGTAGACGTTAATACTCCCCTTGTGCTAACTTTTGTACCCTTATTTTTTTCTTTATAAAATTTTGGTGTGACTAATGGGAGGATATAAACTACTTTTTGACGTAAAAATGATAGTTGCAATAATCAAGATGGCGGACAGTCGCCATCTTAGGAAAAAAATAATTGGAAAGGGGGTTTTGCGGCATATCATTTTAATACTCCTAACGAGTATTTTATAACCCTATAATATAAAGTTAATATCTTCACCTATTTCAAAATGGCGATACTTTAAAAATTACTTAAATTTCTTATTTGGATGGCCCTATTTCCGAAACTCATACGTTGTGTACTTAATTTAAATTAACATACTATGTTAAAATATTATTGGGAATAACAAGTCATCCCTGTGGAACATCCCAAAAGGCAAAGCTATGTACATAAAATTTAGCATTTGGAAAGTCCTAAACACAATTCGATTTATTGTTTGTTTTTCTTTTACCGTTGTAATTAAACCACTCAGACTAAAAGCCCAAACAGACAACTTAATGTAACTCAGCGAAAAGTCCAAGCAGGTCGATATAACTTTTTTCTCCGTTGTCACTAAAACTCAACCTTTCTGTTATTACGGTTACGTACGGGATGACACATGTTGTGATCAAATATCACGGCAGATTCGAACAACAAACTCGTTAATGGTTGTTTTAGGTCTAAGACACAGAGATGGATTTAGGTATTTCTAACCTAAAAAATTTACAATCAACACATACGAAAAACTATACAAGTTGTTACAAAAGGTTGTTGGAAGACTTTAAGGGCAGACTCTACTATTAAAAATGTGGAAAAATAGTTCATATAAACATGGATCCGCAAATTCCTCGTTTTCAAGAAAGCAGGATGTTAAAATTATAAAAATATATATATTTTTGATTATCCTTAATATTCTTTACCCAATTTTCTTTTAATTTAACAGTGTTATCTATAATATAAAGAGAGTAATGCACCACAAACTTAATTTTATTTAATAGGACCAGTGGCGACTCGAGGGGCCACTGAAGGAATATTTTTGACAAAAAGATACGCTACTGACTGTGTAAATGTTTGTAAATTTTTTGTGTTTTCTTTAGATTAATTAAATTAAAATACAGCTTTCATGTCTCTTAATTATTTTTCGTATGTTGTTAAATCAAGAGAAAAAAATAAAATTCAGTTAATTGCTTATTTTTAGACTTTAAAAGAAGCAGTTTAATAATTTTTAATTAGCAATTATGTAACAATAAAAATTAATATTTAAATATTTATTTAAATAGGGTTTATATCCAGTCTAACAATTTTAACTACAATATGTGTTTTTAAATTTTTTCAGTTTTTTAAAATGTTTAACACCCCGCATCTTAAGAACGAAAATGTTGGAGCCCATGTTTATATAAACTTTTCTTTATATTTTTTAATGCAGAATTTATCTATAAATTTTTAAAAACATTTTGTAACATCCTGTATATTATGAGGAGCTCCACAATGTTTACTTTCATTCTTCTATTTATGCTTAGAATTATTTCTAATTAGAATATAGTATATTAATTATACCGGGTGACAACGAAATTACTATCCAGCAATTTATTTTTTTTTAGTGCAACCAAATAGTTTTCAAATTTAGGGACGTTATACTGTATCACCCGATGCCAATATAAGATATAATAGCATCTGTGTATTGCTTCCGGTTCAACTGGAAGTGATATAAATTTTGGTAATTTTAAATGGAACACCCTGTATATTTTTAGAATTTAAATTATACAGGTCATTTTTGATATAAAATCCTAAATATATTTGTAATAAATAATGCTTAAAATGGTTATTTTAAAAGACTTTACCATTAAAGACCATTATAATACTACTTTCTATTTAACCGGAAGTGCTGTAAAATTTAAACTTCTAAGTGAGTAATGATATCCCTGGTAATTTTAATGAAACACACTATATATCTGTTAGGATTTAAATTCTGTAAGCTATTCCGGATATAAAACCTATTTTATATTTATAACTATCTTTTTAGTTAAAAAAACGGGGTTTGGAAAGGGCCAGACGACGACACAATAAATATGGACGATTTGCATTTTGCAGGTATATAGCGGATTAAAGGAGTTTTTTGTGAAAATATTGGTGTCTGTTTTCCCACTCCACCTCTTAAGTTGGTTTGGCCAAGGTAAATTTTTCTTTTAAACATGTAGTTTATAAAAATTCTTCATTGTAACTAGCTAATATATGGTTCGATATTTTTGTACTTTTCCGTACTAGTGCGGTAAAATACTGCAGAAAAGTACTTGTCCGAACTAGTGCGGAAAAGTAACTCTTTTAGAACTAAAATGCGTGCGGGAAAGTAAAGCTTTTTGCATGCAAGTAGAAAAAATAATTTTCTTTACACAATTTCGGAAAGGAGTTTTGCAAATTACTTTTTTCAACCTGTAAATCCGGCCCTGTTTCTATATGCATTGTCTTCATATTACTTTTCCTAATGGACGAGTTGTTTTTCAGAAGTGGCTTCAAATTAATTATCAGTAAAAATGAGCGTCAGTTTTGTTTTTATGCGTCTAGTTTTTATGCTACCTAAGACCCCACTTGTGAAAATATATCACTTCAACAGATAATAAAAAATTGAGGACTAATGGCTGCGAGGACAGACGAACGGATAAGGTAATGCAACCCTTAAGTATCGAGGTATATAATTATATATTAGTTGAGAAAATATCTAAAGGGTTTATATTACAAGAGTTCAACGGTCGTATAAGTGATGTTTGAAGTTAAGATGAAATAAAGATATTTTATTGACAGTTTTTTTTAATCTATGTGATGTAGTCTAAGAGCTGTAATATGATTTTTCTTATTTATTGCTAAACTAAAAAAAGTAAAACGGTATTAAAATTTAACTTTTTTGTTTAATATTGACAGCTTTTTCGCTTAACAGCTGTAAGTTTGTCAAAATAAAAAGAACTTAAAAAAAGATCTAAATTAATAGTCCCTGGGCCAGTAACAAAATTGACTTCATGATAATAGCACTTTTAAAATCCTTTAAGGGTTTTTTTTGACGAGTCTACCACGAATATTTATATCGCTATATATGGAAGCGGCGCTTTGACCCAGCCTGTTAATGTCAAATGTTTAAGATGTCAGACTAGGTGAACGCGTAACTTTCTTTTTCGGACAAGTTTTGCACAATGTTTTACATGCAATTTTTAAACATTGGGTCAAAAATCGTGTTACAGTCCCAAAACCATAAGAGCCATGGACATGTTTTGGGTACTGACGACCTATCGATCTGAAATTTAGTACACACTCTTAATCTTGATGACAATACAATACTCATCAACATTCTGTATGATTGTACTTATTACATATTTTCCATAACTACCTCAATATGAAATCTTCGGTTATTTCTTTTTGGTTATGGTGAGGCATTAAATAAACTTAATAAGAATAAGCAAGTATCAACTAACAACAAACAAACTATAAACTTGAAATTAGTGGCGGCTCGCGGGTCTAAAAACAGGTGTAGTGCAGGAAGGAAGCGCATTCACCATTTTAGCAAAATTGAAAATACTCAACTATCAAAAGTCTAAGTAGAAAGTCTTGATATCAAAACTTACCTAAATTTTATACACCAAATTTATCAGTTATATCTTCATAAAATAGTAGAGTTTTTATCATTTCCCGTAGAAGCTCCTTTTGAATTAAAATATTGGCCAAAGATAAAATTCTTTCTTGGGATATAGTGTTTCTTAAGAAAGTTTTTAAACGCTTAAGACAAAAAAACTCCGTTACACTGACACGCTTGTCGACGGTATCGTTAAAATTACAACTTGTTTCACTAACTGCTGCAATGAAATATTTCTATAAATAAGCAAATATTAGGTCAAGTTTATTTTTGAACCGCTGATTTTTGGAAATGATTCGGCATATATCTCCAATAAATTTTGAAAAGAATCAAAATATGATCTAATATTTCATAGAGAAGTGCTCTGTACTGTCCTTTAATTTCTTCCTGTGAAAAATCACTGTCGCGAATAATACTCAAACGGAAACAATCAAAATAATACGTGAAAACCAACGAAACGACCAAAACCTATACTATTTTTTTAAGGCTAGCGATTTACCAAGCAATACACCTGATACTTCCACCCGCGATTCTGGCCGCCGGCAAGTATAGCGTTGTCATGGCAACGGAGCGTCAAAGCGTAAACAAAACCTCGCATGAGGTGTATACTTCGGTCCGTTTAATATTTGCAATAAACTTGCTGATCGCGTATTGCGATGTCGCGTTGCCGAAAGCGGAGGAAAACGACTCGCGCCAGCGTTTAATTTATATGCTAGATTTTTCATGGCGAATTTTACAAATAAGGAATAGAAATGAGAAAAATTAATTGAATAATAGTAATATGTTTTTTATGTTTTATTATTTATTTTTGGTGAAGTGGCACTTCACTTACTACACCTGAATAGCCGCCACTTCTTGAAATCAAATAGAAAAAATATATGTAAATCGGTTTTATTGTACTAAAAGCTAAAAAATAATTCGCTTAGTCCTAACTACCAACATATTCTTTCTTATATAATTTATTTCTTTTTGTTTGTTTTATAATTATTTCAGCCTAAGTATAGGTTAACATGTGTCCTCGTTCTAGTCGAGCTAAAATGTATGAGGCTTTTATCCTGCTCTAACAGCAATGTATCTCTGCCTAATTGCCAGTCCTGGTTTATGCACTTCTCGAATTGGATTGCGGTAAAATACGCTCGGTGGTTTCTGGTAAACTTCGCCAGGGACCTGTCTCTCTGTGTATACAGCTCTATTACTAGAGGTAATATATCGAATCCTAACGGGCTTAACATATATTTTATCCCATCGAATCTGGTTAATAGAATTATTCACAACCCACTCGAAGGAATTGCTGTTGCGAAATTACTTCGACATGTTTCTCGGTATTTACTTTGAGATTTCGGTTCTTTATGGGCTTGTTTTTTAAGAACACAATCGAATTTATTTCAATTGATAGTTGATTGTGAATTTTCCATTCCACCGAAGATGTTCGTATTTTAACTTTAGTAGTGATCAATAAAAACTCTTTGGAAACTTAAGGTTTAGTACTACGTGTGTGTCATAAAATTTGCCGATTTTCTTGGATAGTAAAACTTCAGATATGTACTAAATGTATTTTATAATTTTAAACCACAAAGGGATATGTAGTTTTATGAGCTGATTATGTTTCTTTATAATATATCATATAATTTACTTTTAGTTTTAATAAATATATTTATAATAAAATATTTTTCTTGCTCGTAGAGTCCAAAATTCGTTGAAATAATTTTTATAATTCAGAATATAACAAAAGTACAATATTAATATACATATATTGATTTTTCATATTTTTGGATTTTATAATCGTACAATGTGCCCTAAGGTAAGTGTTACCAGAGAACAAATTAGTAGTATTGGGTTGCAATTGCAAATCTTAGATGATAAGAAAATAGATTGTTCTATAATGTATACATTTTTATTGGTAGAAAAAACGGCTATAGATTTTAAAATAATGTCAAGAAAATATTGTTAATATTTCGGCTTGTGGAAATCGTTCGAATCGTATCGAATTATATATTTTTGGTTGTCCTTTAATGATTTTCTACAAAATTAAAAAAATCGCCACGCTCGAAACTTGCAAAATTTTTTTTGTAACGCTCTGTTTCCATTACGTCACTCTCAAATTGACAGATTAGTGATATATACTGGGTCCCATTTTGGTTGCCCCTTATGGGAAACTTGGAAACCATTAGAGATATTAAAAATCTGATACCCCATCCTCGAGCTCTTTTTTGGAGAAAACATTTATGGTAAAAACAGATCATCGCTATCGCGAAGCGTTTCAGAGATACAGGGTGATTCTCGATTTTTTCACTTTTTGAAAAGGCCCTGTAGCTTTGTTGTTATTACCTACAGATACGAGAAAACTAATTGCACATTATAAAGACACTTTTTTCCGTAGTGTGCGTAGCCAAAAGATTTTTTGAGCTGTCATTTTTGACATATGACCCAAACATGTTTTTTTATTAGGGACACCCTATAAATGATCAGATAATTAAATTGCTTGTTTTTTCTGATTAAAATAATATATCATAGTAGGTGGTTTAATAAATTTTTACGTCAAATATTGGAAAAATTATGATTTTAAAGCCGCATTTTTTATTTTAAAATTTAAAAATTTCCTACCACTTTATTTATAAATATATAAGTATGAAATTTTGGTAAATAATATATATGATGTAGAAGATTATTAATACGCATAATAAAATGATACACGGTGTCTCAAAAAATTAAAATAATTTTTTTATTTTAAAATTTAAAAATTTCCTACAATTTTATTTATGAAAATAAACGGATGAAATTTTGGTATTTGATAAATGTGATGGTGAGAAATATTATTATACATAAAAAATGATACAGGTTGTCTCAAAAAATTAAAATGATTTTTTTATTTTTAACTTTAAAAATTTCCTACAATTTTATTTATAACATAAGGATGAAATTATGGTGGATAATATATATGATAAGGAAGAATATTATTATATATATAAATGATACAGTGTGTTCCAAAAAATTAAAAATAATTATTTTTATGTTTAAATTTAAAAATTCATAGCGTCCTTATTTATGAATTTGAAGCAAAAAAATTTGGTACTGTATTAGTATGATAATGTTGTATAAAAAAATAAAAATCAAAGTTATACAGGGTGTGTCAAAAAATTTTCGATTTATTTTTTTTTGGACTTAAAATTTTTTTTTGTATTTGCTCTATTGGTAAAGTTGACATGGAGAATTCATAAAAAATAAAATAAAAATTAAAAAATCAAAAATTAAAAAAAACTTGATAAATTTTTAAGTTTAATTAATATTACTTGTTTATTATTGTTGTTGTAAACTAATTTTTTATTTTTTTCTACGGAAATGTCTCCTTAGCTAAGGGATGACAGATTCCTTTTAAAACAAAAATATAAAACAATTTAAAAAACAAATAGAAGCCGCAATGCGTCTTTAAAATCATAATTTTTCCAATATTTGACGTAAAAAATTTATTAAACCACCTACTATGATATATTATTTTAATCAGAAAAAAACAAGCAATTTAATTACGTAATCATTTATAGGGTGTCCCTAATAAAAAAAAACATGTTTGGGTCATATGTCAAAAATGACAGCTCAAAAAATTCTTTGGCTACGCCACTGGATTCTACGGAAAAAGTGTCTCGATAATGTGCAATTAGTTTTCTCGTATCTGTAATAACAACAAAGCTACAGGACCTTTTCAAAAAGTGAAAAAATCACGATTCTAAGTTGAAGTTCTTCGAAGTAGCGGCTGGTGATTGCCAATTTGGTGGGCACACCCGCACTATTATTAAATATACTAATATTTTTTTAAATTGTTGATTCTTACAGTTTATAAAATCACTTTAACTCGTTATTTATTTTTCTATTTTACATAACACGCTAAAAATTTATTTATTACTTATAATAAGAGACCTAAATAAAATTTAAACATTAGTTTTTACCTATGGTGCGGGTGTGCCCATCAAATTAGCCATCACCAGCTGCCACTGGTTCTTTGTTTAGATTAGTAAATATAACTACACTTTCTAACCTATTTTAATTTTTCTAGATTAAGCTTTATTCTATTAATCAAGCCCTTTCATTAGATACACATATTGAGATTGTTGTGAAAAATATATAGTCCGCCATCTTGGATTTTTTTATAGCCAGCTCGATCTAAAAATTAAGGCCTTTTATTTGATACCCATATTGAAGTAGTAGTAGAAAAATATGTAATCCACCATTTTGTGGCGGTGGCCTTCTTGGATTTTAATTTTTTTTCCAGTGAGCTCTATCCTATCAATCCAGCTCTTTTATTTTTTTCAATATTAAATTTGGCTATTTGAATAATTTACCTTAGTTTCAGCAAGTTCCTTTATCACTTTCGAAGGTTTCCGAAAACGCTGGAGTTATCCATCCAGCAAGTGGGGGCAACTCCAATTTTGACCAAATTTGGTATACACGGGTTTTTGGAGCACTGATTACAAATTAAAAAAAATAGTCCGAAACGGATGAAAAAACCGATATAGTTATTTCTACATTAAAAACAACTCTTTTTCGACAAAATTATAAAAAAGCCTATAGGTAATGTATTATTTATAAAAGAAATAAATAACCATATTTATTCATGCATTTTAAAAGCTCTTAAGCTCTACTTTCAAACTTCACTATAAAATGTTAATAATGAAATACCGACAAAGTCTATACGAAGCTAACTAGATTTAACCGGGAAGACGGTAAAGCTTCTCCCTTGGTGGAATATAAGTCAGGAGTTAAAGTAAACATATTACACCACCAGGAATAGCAAGCATGGTCAACATGTAATCTTGCTTCAGGTCAAAGAATGAACTACTTCGGGGTTAATAGTTAATTGGGGGAACGGTGTTAGCCGAAGTAATCCTTATGTATCGCTGTTTGGGGAATTGTCATGATGAAAAAACAATTTAAGAAACTCTTTAAGTGGTATTGTTTCTATTTTTTCATTAATATCACTTGAATATTACCCAGTTTCCTTACTTTCCCATTTGTAAAGGTTGTTGCCAAGTTGTTATAATGACTGTCCATAAAAGATAAACCTAAAAGATTAAAGCAAAATTAATACTTTTCTTTTAAAAAATCATAACATTTAAATACAACATACAACGTATTAATGTAAAAATTAAATCAACCTTTTTAAATAGTTAAAAAGAAAGACATGGGACCTACCGACCTACATTCTATATCACAGATGCTATTGGTCCATTTGTAATTTTTTTTGTTATTTGGATCAAATTTTATCGTGAAATTATAAATTTTGCAAATATATCTGTTTTTTCTTCTTATATTTAGAGGCATTTAAAAGTCTTTACATAAAAAAAACTGAAAAGGGAAAACATTTTACCCGGCTATAATTTCTTAAAAAAATAAAGATAATTTTGCAAAATTTGGAATTTGTCTTTAAAATTTGGTCAAATTCATAAAAAAAACTGCAACTATAGAAGAATACTTTTATAACTTAAGTTATTTTTGGGGTTGAAGGGCAAACCAAAAGCAACTGTTTATCACAAATTCCAAAATAAGAAAAATAGTCTTTATCAAAATGTTTCTCTGTAGGCCAGTAGCATCTGTACATTTCTTTAATCTTTCTCTTTTACATTTTAAAAGGATTAGTTTAAAAGTTTTAACTTTCGGACATGTATAAAATTTACAGATGAAAATTCACAACATCTTAAAAAAAATAAATGGAAAGGGGGTCTTGTAGCACATTATTTTAAAGCTTCTTAAAAGTATTTTATAACCCTTAGAAAATAAAGTCAATTTTTGCAATAAGGTTGAATATAATTATTGTGCTATTATTTTAAAGCTCTTGTAAAGATCTTCTTAATTGTGATATCAGTCATAGAATAGAAGTTATAATGGTTTTAGGTAAATCATTTTGTATATTATACTTAAAAGAGCTTTAAAAATACCACAATAAATTAAATATATCTAACTATGAATTTTGGAAATATGACTATCTAAATAAGGTATTTAAGTAATTATTAAAGTAAAATCATTTTGTAGTGGGTAAAGGTCCTGAATTAATATTTTGGGATTGTAAAGTACCCGTTAGGAGCTTTAAATGATGTGCCACCAAAAATTTCTTTCCATTACATTTTTTCCAATATTGCGCTCATCAGCAATCATGAAATGTTCATATATCAATTTCACTTTAAAACCTAGTATTTCTTCCTCAGTTTTATTTTCTATTGTTAAATTTACCTTAATCAAATGCACTGTATATTTGGTGTTGGTCAAATGACTTTCTTTTTAGATTAAAAAGAAAAAAATTCTGGACGACCTTGCCTCAATCATTTAACACGTAGTTTTCACCATATTTGGCTTATAAGACAATAAAATATAGGTGTAAAGTTATTATTTTATGTTAATGAAATTGATTGGCTTTTCTTGTAACATCAAAAATGTTTTTGTTGGTACCAAATAATTTAAAACAGTTTTTATTGAGGTCATGAAAAATACAAAACTATTTATTTTTATTCTAATTAACAAAGAACTTTTAAAATTTATATTGCCCAATATAATTTATTATACTGAAACGTAACTAATCTTAATTTATTTAACAACTAAAAGGTTGAACCCATAATAAACGCATTATTACCAGTTGACTCAGAATTTATTCCAATTTCACTTTATTGCTCCACGTTGACCTTTTTTATAAGCGTAGCGATCTGCCCACCAATTTACACTAACTTTTAATTCAAATAACAATTAAGCAGATGGAGAGGAGTCACACAGATCAATTAAATGTGTTCTGGACTTTAAATGCCACATACCAAACTCCTTGACGATGATGAAAACAGCTAAATTAGTGTGATTGACCCCGCAGAAGTCAGTTATGTGACTTGGTCTATTGATATTTTAACATGAAGAGCGCTACAAATTAGTGTTATATTGTCATACAGTTTTTTTTTAAATAATAGAAGTTTTATATTAATAGTGGAAATAATTGAGTAAGTTAAAAGAATACACCCTAACTCACCAGGGACCCTGTGCCCAGACTGGTTTCGCCTGCCTCACTTAACTTATCAATGGGCTGTACCGGGTTCATGGTGAATAACACAGAAAATAAGGGTCTTCCTTTATGACAACCATTGTTGCGCTACGTCATTTAGTCAAAATGGACTTATCTGCGACCGACTCATCACCGACCAATCATTAAAAAGCAATAAAACCGACCTATAAGCGATTTGTGTATTTATTTATTGTATATAGAGGCCTACAAATTTACGTAAATATAAAATACAAGAATATACGTATTGCAATATATGTATGTGTGTATTCATCTTGGGTTTTTTTAAATCTTTGGACAATCCACGAAGGCTGAAAGCCTAAATACTAACGTACCGTGGGTGTCTTAAGCAGGGTAAGAGGAAGTTTGTTAACACGGGACTTAAAAACTTGAAGATTTGGGGGGAAGGAAAGACCTCCGCTGCAGTAGGTTCCACAGTCTAGAAACTCTAGGGATAAAAGAACGAACGAAATGGGAAGTTCGAGGCCTGTCCAATTGAACTGTATGGGGATGCATACGCGCGGCACCACGAGTTTCTCTGTTGGGAACTGCAAGAGGAGGGACTATACTGAACAATTCGTCGGAGCAGAAGCCGTAAAAGTATCTATAGAGGAGCGATAGATCTCCCACAGCTCGACGATGAGCAAGAGAAGGAAGCCTTTGAGTAAGTAAAGGATCATTAATAAGACGAACAGCCCTTCTTTGAATGGCATCAAGAATGCTGAGGGTTGTAGGGGATGCCATTCCCCAGACATGAGAACAATATTCCAGAGAGGGTCGAATTTGGGACACATACAAAGTGTATAAATTGGAAGGAGAAAAATACTTTTTGGCTCGGAAAAGAAATTCAAGCTTTTTTGAAGCCGCGGTGGCTATAGATACAATGTGTTTATGCCAGTTAAGGTTATTCTCAAATGTGACGCCCACAAGGTTAAATGTCTCCCCGCTCTGTCTCTCTCTGGTTTATTTAAGGAATTAAAAAAATGATGTTGTTTACCAGAACTAACCATTCGTATGTGTGTATTAGTCTTGGGTTAATTCAGTACCTACCCTTAGTACCCTTTTTCGATTCTAAGAAATATCTCTAATAGTCCACCTATATTTTGGCAACAGTGCGTATTAAATTTAATGTATTCTAGACCCACCAAGTAGAAAAATGGGGGTTTAAAAATTCGGTCGCTTATGCGCCGATTTTCTTATCGGTCGCAGATAAGGCGTAGCTGTTGGATCGACACCATTTAGTCCAGTCAGCATCGAGCTTTTTACCGTAATCGGTAAGTAAGATATTAATAGTGAAAATAATTTCTTACTGTTAAAAAAACGGAGTGTCTTCATTTAACTGTACCCAGGGCCGCCGAGAGCCGTGCCGGGCGCGGGTACAAGTAAAAGTTTCGGTCCACCAAAATTTTTAAAAAAGATCCTGACCTACTACAAACAAATTTTATTTTCATGTATTTTAGAAATTACCCTAAAAAAGGTAAAGAGCAAAAAAAGGTTCTTGCCTCCTAAAACCAACATACCTACATTTTATTTCTTTCCGTTACTCCATTTATTTTTTCATCCTGCGCGGGCCCCCTTTAGGACGGGACCCGGAATATTGTACCGCCTTTAACGCCCTCTTGTCGGCCTTGACTGTCCATAAACGGAGATTTTAAATTTTGTATAATAGTAGTTTTTTTATACAGGAACATTGAAAAAGCGATCCCAAAACTTAGGGCGGTCATTCTGCATAATAAGTACAGTTTCATTTTTATGCTTATTTTTTGAAATTTTTTTCTTAAGCGAAAACCGATATTTGGACTATAGACTCTTTACCACCATTAAAAATTGTTTTTGTGTCAATTTTTTAATTTTAAAAGCTACTTCATTTATAGCAAGATTTAAAAAAAAACAAGTGCGTGCAAGATCTTTAAAAAATGTTTTCTTTATTTTACTTACAAAAATCTAACAGTTTTGACGTAAATCATTAAATAAACGACGTCGGTCGACGAAAAACATTTACAGGGCGAGCCGTAGGCGAGTCCTGTAGTTTTGAGGAGACCCGTAAAAATTATTTCCGGTCGAGTATCGTACATAATTTTTTTTTAATTGACCGGAAAAAAAACTGTGTAATGACTCCATTTTGGCAAAATGATGCTTTCTTTACTTTACAATATCTTGAACTGTCAAATAGTAACAATTGAACTCTGACAATTTTTGTCATGGCTAACAGGATTTTTCGATATCAGGGACCGGAAAGTAAATGAGAGACCGGAAAGTAAACTAGGGACCGGAAAGTAAATTAGTCCTGTAAAATAGCATTTTCCGCTTAAAAATTGAGTGGAAAATTCAATTTTCCGGTCAATTAAAAAAAATTATTTCCGGTCGAGTATCGTACATAATTTTTTTTAATTGACCGGAAAAAAAACTGTGTAAATTTTTAGTGTTATATTTAAACGACAATAAGGCAAGGCTGCTTCAATTATTTTATCTGGATTTTCCATGTCTGACTCCATTTTGGCAAAATGATGCTTTCTTGACTTAACAATATCTTGAACTGTCAAATAGTAACAATTGAACTCTGACAATTTTTGTCATGGCTAACAGGATTTTTTGATATCAGGGACCGGAAAGTAAATGAGAGACCGGAAAGTAAACTAGGGACCGGAAAGTAAATTAGTCCTGTAAAATAGCATTTTCCGCTTAAAAATTGAGTGGAAAATTCAATTTTCCGGTCAATTAAAAAAAAATTAAGTTGTTAATTTATTTTTGCCATTGCTGGGCAGTGCTCCGGGGACCCTAAGTTTCGGGAGGTCCTTGGAGTTGAACGGGGCCCTTGGGCTATGTACAGAAATACTGAAAATAAATGCGATGGAAAATAAGGGAAGATTTTTTTGCTCTTCAAATTAATTTTTGGGGTGAGTTGGTTAGTATGAATAATATAAATGAAGGTAGATAAAGAAAGTGGAAAGTTAAAGAAACTGAAAAAGTGATGAGGACTTTTTTTCTCTTCAAATTTTTAGGGGCCCTACTTTACTTTTTTGCACCAGGGCCCCTGGTGCCCTAGCTGCGGCACTGGTATAGAGCCAGAAATGATGTATTAATCATGCGTAAGTGTGATACAGATTAGATGACTACAAAAAAGTATTACATAATATTGTTACACCCTAATTTGGGATGCAACTGAGGGCGTCATTAAAACGTTAAAATAATAGAAGAGGACGAAAAAAGTTAATTTTATCGATAAAATAACTAAAATTTATTAAGGATATTAGTTTAGTCACTCTTACAGATGACGTCACCTAATACACAAAAATATTATATACTTCTTACCAGAGTTGGGTCGAATACTGAAAATCGGTATTCGAATACGAATATCGGAAAAAAGTATTCGAATGCCGAATATTTGAATACTTGGAAGAAAAGGGTATTCGAATTCTCAGAATTTGTGAATATCATTCATTCGGAATTCAAATACTGAAGAAAAGAAGCTGAATACCCACCAAAATACTGACCAAAATAATACTCTCCCGAATACCAAACACACAACCCTATTCAAATACCGGCCAAATGTATTCTGAATACTATTCATACTGTGTTGTCGAATACGACCCAATTCTGCTTCTTACACCATTTTACCAATTTGCAAGTTATCCATTTTTACATATTTCGTAAACAACAGGTTTATTGAGCTCCCTAAATGGCTAATGGCTAAATAGGAAATGTTGTTTAATATAAAATTATTTAACCAGAATAATATTTTTACGATTTATGAAACTTTTACAGGGGAACAAACCAATTTTGTTTTTTGACAGTAAAATCCGCGCGTTTACTAAAGAGGCCACCGACGTCATCATTATCTACGCGAAATCTTCTGTAACTCTTTTAATCGCGGTTTCGAGGGCTTCGTATCGTTAACTAGGAAGTAGGCATTTTAAAGATTTGATTTAAAAAAAATAACATTTTAAATACGGGATAAGGGAATAAGAGGAGATTTTGCCCAGAAAATGATGACGTCGGTGGCCTCTTTACTAAACGCGCGGACCCTACTGACAATAAGCTCTCTCTACGAGATAGTTTGTCAATTACTCTTCGCATACCGTGAGATAGAAATTCGAGGCAGATTAAAGGCAAAGAGGTCGTGCATGCACGCATATAATTTAGCGTCACAATTAATATATATGAAATGCCTGTAACGGAAATGTAAGAGCCTGCAGCAATATGGCCGCTTTTTATCCACATGATGACGCCATGTAATTTCTTTTACGAATGCTACTTACAGGTGCATAAAAAGTTAAATGAAACATATGTGGTTGGGTTTTTGTTACTCTTCCATTTTATTAGTTATTAAACTTAATGCTCTCACAACTAAGAGTTGAATAAATTTTTGCTCTGTCCATAATTATTTTTCCTACTGTTGTGATTGCCGACAAAATATTGTTGATTACAACAACAAAGTAAGGAAGAAACACTTAGTTTAGGAAAAAGCCAGAAAATTAGCGCGAACCAAATTGGCAAACGAGCTGAAATGGAATAGCTCGCAGTTTCTCCAGACTTAACTTTTTTAGATTTTTTTCCTATGGAATTATTTAAAAACTAAATTTTTCTTTTTTACTTTTACTTGGAAATGTTTAAAAACTTTTTGAGTTTCAGTGGAATGCAATGCACAAATAAAAAATAAACAATATACTAAATAATTTTACGTATTAAATTTATTTACATATGGTCAAAATTGTTTATTTTAATTATTGGTTTTCATTTTATGTTGTCTATGACTTTTAGAGTAATAAAAAAGATCATTTTAGTATATTAGTTGTATTTTTAAGTGCCCATTTGAAAAAATATAAAAAAAAATAAAAACTACGAACAAAGTCAGAGGAGTACTTTTTTATCAATAATATTGGCTTAGGTACCGACTAAGGCGTCACTGGATCAAATCATTGTATTCCAAATAGGGCTAAATTGGTGCCTTATCATTTAAAACAAGTGTACCGAATTTTATGGTAATTGGCCATAAGAAATTTAAGATATTTAAAAAATACCAAGTTTTTTAAACTTTACCGCCCTGTATCTCAAAAACAAACCAGACCTGTGACCTAAGAAATCTCTTTTGAAGTGTCGTACCGTAGTTAGGAAACACTCTGTATATCTAAACCAACGGATTTTTTTGCAATTGTCTAGATTCTAGAAAGTTGCGGTAACTCTAATTTTGACGGAATTGGTATACGGGGTTTTTGGAGAGCTAATCATAAACCTAAAATAATTTTTTTCGGAAACGTTCTCATTTCGAGATATTCGTCATCAAATTTGAAATTTAAACTTTTATTATTTTTACCATAGTTCCCATTCTTTTTGCACTTAATTCCTAATATATTACTAAATTGGCAAACAATATTTCTTTAAACATAAAAAAACCTTTTTAAAACATGTTTTTTACTGATTTCATGCCTTTCTTTATTAATATAAAAAGTATGCTTTAAATCAAGTCCTCATGTCTACAACCATTCATACACATAGGTGTATGCATGGTTGCAGCATTTTAAGAGTAAAAGATTTGGAATTTATAAAAAAAAACAAGTAAAATAAGTAAAAAATAAAATTTAAAGATGTTCACAAAATAGTGGGTGCAAATTTGGTGTTATATCAAGAATTTTGCAAAAAGAAGGAGAAATATAGTGAAACTAAAAATAGTTTGAATTTCTTCAGGTTCGTGACCAGCCAAATTTCGTCAAAATAGGAGTTGCCACAACTTTCTAGATAATTAACTTTTTTTTAAATATTTAGAATTGTCTATTTTAAAATTAAAGCAGTAAAACAGGTAACAAACCAAAGCGGCGCTAATTGATAATAAAAGTGACATAATATTTAAATATTACTTAAATGAACAAACTACGCCGCCACTGTATGTTGCACCCTCTAAGGTACATAGGCTGGTATAAAATAAATTACTAAATGTAACACGTTCACTTTGAGGCTTCTAAACTAAACAAAAACCTTAACGGAAGGTAATTACTAAGAATCCTTTGTAATTTACACATTTTTACCAAATGGTCTGTAGCTTTCAATAGCCGACGTGTTATTGTGTTGTTTTCAACCTTTTGGCTTGTCTGCCTGTCAGTCAAATTGCGTTTTTCGGTTTCTTTTCTAACAGGAAATGACCGAGGAAGCCCTGGTATCGCATCCCACCCACTTTGTGTATCCTAACTTTAACTAATTATATTCCTATGTTACCTTCCCGTTGAGATATTTTGTTTGTTATCGCTTTCAAATTCAGAAAACTCGGAAATGCAATATCTTTGTTTAATGTTCTGCATTCAGTGGACCCACACGAAATTTGATAAAGTTACCTATAAACATTTACATATTGATATGATATACTTTTTCACTTTTAATTTACACACATATAGAGTGTTCCTACTCTATTTATACACGAAATAACTACCACTGTACAAGATAGAGAAAAAGCTTAAATTACAAAATTGCTGTCATATAACACTTATTTTATTGACATTGTTGGTGAATATACCTACAAAGTATTTTAAAATAAAAATTATATTCTCAACAAATTATTTTTGAAAACGCCCTGTATATTTCGACACATTTTGACTTTTAAAAGTATATAGTGTATTTTTCTTAAATTATTGCTGCTTTTTAAGATAAATAAATAAATAATTAACCTAAATAGCTTACCATGATATTTTAGACTTCTTACAGTAAAATAAAGATTTCAAATTTGGCAAAATACTATTAAAAAAAAACTTAATAATAAATTTGTTTTTAAAACACCTTGTATATTTACCAATAATCTCAATAAAATAAATGTTTACAAACAAATATTACCTATGTTATTTTCTTCGTTGTATTTTGTACGAAGGCGGAAGTGTAAAAATGGTCGACTCAAAGGTAAAACTCACCAAGTTACATCTTATGGTTCAGGGAATAACAACGATTTTATACAAAAATTTTTATGAAAAAGGAAAAAAGAAATTTCCTTATCAAGCTTTTTAAAAAGACAAAACCTGCAACAAATCTTAGGTATACGTATTTAAGAAGAATTTACACAAAAGTTTGCTTAAAAATAAAGTAGATATTTATGATTTTAAGGTTTTTGCGAAATCTGTATACAGAAAAATATTTTTTTACAAGCAAAGTATTTTTGGTGATTTTTTTCTTAATTTGTGCTTTTGTTACTCTTATTCCACAGTCTGTAAAACTCCATTTAGAAATCATTTAACACCAATCAGAAAGCATGTGATTGCTAACACTTTACCTTAATACACCTCTTCGAGTCCCTCCCTCACACCCACACATTGTTCGGGGGTGAGAAATCAACAGGTGGTTGGGTTGGGTAACAGGTGGAGCCAGGTGAATAAAACTACGACCTAATAAAATGGATGAACCTACTTTTAAGCTGGTATCGGAAATATCCAAGCAACTTTTCTTAAACTTAAGATCTTATACTGGCAAAGTTAAGACATTATCTGAATATAAAACTATTTACTTCAGAGTTTTCGGTTTTACATGTTTATTTTTATTGCACCATAACCTTAATCGTTATTAAACGGTCATTTTGTGGAGTTTTGTTTTGTAAGGAGATAATTTTTTATTTATGAGAAAATGCAATTGACTTATGTTTGGTTTGCACCGAAAGAATAACATGATTTCTTTGGTTGAATCTACATTGAACGTACTTTGAAAAATTACTAAAGAATCTTAATTTATTAGGGTCGATGTGAAAAAAAATTAAGCAATTAAAATAATTATTAAATAGATAAAAGATACTTAGAGTACCGGATCAAGCGTGAAGCGACCGCTTCAGCGCCAAGTTGGGGGACGCAAAATTAGGGTGACTAGAAATTCCAAGTATTCTATTAGCGGTTAGTTAGGTAGTGATTAAATCGAAAGTACGCGATTTTAAAGGTAAGGACCTTTTTTTTGTCTCCAATTTTTTTCATGTTGTTAAGTCCGATATAAAGGGCTGCAAAATTAATTCTTCGCTAAAAATGGAATATCGTGTTTTTAAATAAAATTCGTAGTCGGTCATAGGCGTACGTAAACTTTATAATCTTTATTAAAATTAATTAGGTACCTTTTTTACCCTTTGTCCAGTATTTTTAAATAAAAAATAAAGGAAGGTTATAAAGATACAAATTATAAATATTTCCTCATGGTGTTTTTAACATATTATTATTTGTGGTTACGCAATAGTGTTAACAGTGTTATAAGAATATTAACGAAACGGAAACATTTACTTTAACAAAAAAATGTTTTAATAATTCTTCATTGTCAGTAAATTAAAAAGCTATTTTTAAATGTACATGATTGCTAAAAACACGATCACCCTAGTTTCACTGTGCAAGAAGTTGTTGAACAACGTTCCCGAATGACAGTTTTTAAAGTACTACGAGAAAGGAAGGAACCAGGTCAAGTGAATCCCCCCCAAAAAAAATTCCAGGAAAACCAGCAAAAATCCTTGATGAAGACACCAAATATGCAATTTAAAGAAAAGTTCACTCTTTTTGTAAAAAAATACCCACTCTCGTTAAAATTTTGATGGAGCTTGGCCAAGATTATAGTATTCCGTCGATAAGTGAAAACATTTATGGAAAATTCCCATGAAAAGTATGGATTTTTCATGGGAAAAGTCTAACCGAAAAGCACTATTACTGGTAAGTGAGGAAATTGTTTGTTGGTGACGTTACTTAAAAAGTATTAAGCAGTGTCGCCGGGAGAAAAAGAATTTGATTTTCCTTGATGAGACGTCGATCAACAAACATTATACAGTACAAAAAAATTATAGTTATTTAAAATAACATCCCTGGTAGCACTACGCAAAAACTGCATGTTTCAGTGCTTGGACAACGTTGGAGGAACAGGGAAAAAGATGGGTTAAACATCTAACACTCCAACACCCACGGTACTCTGGTACTTAGGTATAAACCTTACTGTCACTTATAGCGACGAAATGATGGGGATATTTTAAAAACACATTATTGTAAAATTTCTGTAAATCGTTATCGTAATATGTAAAAAGTTATTAGGTTTGTAAATGTTTTAATGCTAGCTGTAAAGACATTTTTATAATATTATTTTTGTATTTTCGTTCTGGTATGCTTTTTGGTAACAAAATTTATATTAAATTACAAAAAAATACATTTAGTGCTTCCTATAAATAGAAACCACAACTAACTCCTTTAATTTTTAAAATATGTCCCCGAAAAGTACTTTCTAAACAAAATATTGGTAAAAGTCACTAGACTCTCATAGTTTTTTCCTATTATTTATTGACACTGTCCAAAATTTTTACTTTTTTTTAATGGTGCTTTACAAAATACAAAATAATAATTTTTAATACATACTGGGTTAGTAGAAACTTCTACAACCCTTAAATATCTTTATAACCACCAAAGCTACATTTACCAAATTTTGTATCTTAAAGGTATTGGGCATGAAGAATTTAATAGTAATATCGGCACCGTTGCCAGATTTCCCCGTTTTGGGCTACACATATCTTTTACATTGTGTTCTATGGATTGCCCCATTTATTTTTATTGCAAACAAGTTGCGCAGGCCTAATTTAGTAAGTCCACAAATTTCTAAAATTCCATTTTTACTAGCTGCTAACACCACATTTTAGCTCAAATATTAATATGTGCTCAAATATCTCTAAAACGACTTATGCTTCGTTTAGAAATTTAGGTATTTGAAGGTTTCTGAGCAAGTAGAGTTGAACAGTGATATTGTCATTGTTGCCAGGTTTTTCAGTTTTGCGCTACACAAAATATTTGTGGCATTTTAAATGGAATGCCCCATCTATTTTAGTTGCAATAAGCGGAGCGTGCCAACTTTAGTAAGATTCCAAATTTCCAAAATTAAATTTTTACAAGTTACCAAGATATGGCAACACCAAAATTTTATTCAAATTCCACAACCATGCTGGTAGCACTAATCAATTAGGCATTTCTAAAAACCACCAAATACCAAATTTTGTAAAGACAGCTCTAGCGGTTTTAAAGATATTTAGTCGTTAACGTAGTTTTTGCTGAAGGTGTGGTATATTATACCCTGCTATTTAATTTCATATGTCCAAAACACCCTAGATACCAAATTAGGCAAATGTAGCTTTAGCGGTTTTCAAGATATTTTAGAGTTGCCATACTTTTTACTAACCCAGTATAGGCAGCTTTCCACACGGAAAAAAATCTGGTAAATATTCATGCAATTGTTACCTACACAGTAACAATGTGTAGCACTATTATTATAGGCCCCAGGTACACGTAGTAGTAAAACTCGCTCCGTTTTTGAACAATGCTAAATTTTTGGTCATCAGTTTGGACGCTGGCTTGGCTGAATTTATGAAGTGGCTAATTATCCGTACTGTTTACGTGTGTACTCGATGGATACCCGCTTCATAAATTCCACGAAGCGAGCGTCCTAGCTGATGACCAAAAATTTAGCATTGTTCTGGGTGTCTATAGTAAAACTACAATTGTCTTTGATTTTACACAATTTTTGCGCTACACTCTTATAACACACAACGCTTTTCGATTTTTTTCCGTACATAAATTTAACTCCTCGCTACGCCAACGCATGCATATATGCATGTTTTAACAAATACTATTCCCTAAGTAGTAAAAAAATATATACCTAATCATATCAATGACGCAACTTAAAATACCGAGGACATGTGTTTTAACAATAAAACCGAATTAAAAAAAATAAATAAAACAAAACACGAAATCTCACGTATTAATTTTGCACAAGACAAATAATCCAAAGTATATTTGATACGGTTTACGAATATCCAGATGTGTATATTTTGCTTTTGTTCCTGTTCTCACGAACTCATTACCTCTTTAAAAATGGAATCTGCAACACATCTGTTGCGTCTAAAATAAACTTTTTATAAAAATGTCACGTTTTTGCATCAAGCACCGCATAAGTTTACCACTTTCTATAAAATTAGGTTAATGATTTCAATTAGGAGTAGTCCCAACGCATACTAAGAAATTTATATATTTTTTTAATATAATTTATGCAATCTTTAAACGAAATTATGGCTATAAAAGTAATACATATTAGGTTTGTTTCAGCAGGCTGTCGGAAATGTTTGCAACAGTTTGGATTCTGCGCACGTCAAATTTGGCGTTCCAGCAGTGCCATGTTTGTAACATTATACAATTGTTTGATGTTTCAGCAGTAGTTTTAAGATGTTGGAAACTGTTTGAAAAGTTTGCAAACTTTCTTCAAACATGACTGACATTTTAACATAACCTTTCTTGTATTGACGTCAGAGCTGTCAGTATTTCAAGTAAAATACTTGAAAAATGTATTTTAAATACTTTTGAGTATTTGAAATACTTTACTTCAAATACTTTTATTTTTGGTTATTTGTATTTGATACTTCAAATACTTAGCATTAAGTATTTGTATTTGGTACTTGAATTTACCAAAAAATAATTCAATTACAAGGTATTTTATTTGAAATACTAAAGTAATTGAAATACCCCAAAAAGTAATTGAAATACTCAGGAAGTAGTTTAAATACTATTTTTATTTCCAAGAAACCCCTAACTTTTCAAGTCTTAACAAGTATAAAATTAAATCGAAGCCGCCCCCCGACGAACGTGTCGCTATGCTTTCGACCAGTTATTTGATCAGTACTGCGTCTGTACTATCTATTGTTTTATTTTAACGCAACTAATTAAGAACAGGGTGAAACAAACCAGTATTAATTTGTGTATGTGCTTTATATGTAAAAAATAAAAAAGGAAAAGGTAAGTTTATGTCTTGTATATGATATATAATGCATTTATTATGTAATATGATACATTTCAAAAATTTCGTCTTAAAAATTTGGTCAATTATTTTGTTTACGAGATAACTTCGTGATTTCTGCTCTCCCTAGACTCTATAGAGTCAAGTAATTTTTATGTTTTATTTCACGCTAGGTACTTGTATTATTTTTTTAATTTGACACAATTACTTATAAAACCAGTTTACAATTTTAAAAATCTGTTTGCTTAATTATCTGTGGCTATCTATTAAATGCCCAATTTAAATAGTTATTATACAAGTGTGTAAAGTGATCTTTTTAACGAATGCAAAATTTGTCAGATAAGTCAAAAAGATACTTCACATACGAATTGCATACATTGCATTTTATTGTTTTGTTGTATTTCTTTTCCTTTCAATAAAAATCTTATTTTTCAGAATAAATTTTTATTTTTTAAAATGAACCTTTTTATTTAGTAAGTGAATCGATAGTCGGAGCGTACCTTCGAAGACAGCACTACCAGTTTAGGGTCCGTATTTTCGCATCATGTTCGTAGACGGAGAATGGCAGATTTCGTATGTTGAAACATAGGAAATACATCATCGTTCGTATACGAAAAAGTTTTAAAATAGGGGCTCAGCTTATGGTGAAATCCAACCCTCGAGCACACCAGCTTACAGGTTATGATTAAATTTGTTGTTTTATGATAAAAAGTCAAATCATATATAATTTTATTGCCAAATATGCTTTCCCAAAAATGTATTTTTGTATGCGAACTCCTTCCTCCATAAAAAATATTACAGTCCGTCTAGATTGATCATTATTTAAACACGAAATGATTGATTTAGTACTTCAAATACAATATGGTATTTCAAATACTTTACAAGTATTTCAACTACTCTCCAAGTATTTGAATTACTGTACTTGGAAAAAATCAACTACCTAACTACAGTAATTGAAATTGGAAATACTTTTTAATTGAAAGTACTTAGTAATTGGTACTTAAAGTACATAATAACTGGTTATTGGTATTTAGTATTTGAACTACTTTTTCATAGTATTTGTGACAGCTCTGATTGACGTATAAGCAGTATACACGCCTTGTTTATTTTTCGTTCCAGCAGAAAACTGTTGCCAACATTTCTGACTAATGTTTGTAACAATTTCTGCTTTTTACGATTGTTGCCAACATGTTTCCAACATTCTGCTGGAACAAACCTATTTATAAACTGGCGATGCTAGTAGTGGTAGGGGAGCCCAAGAGGGAATTTTAGGATTTAGGTACTACTGCTCGGCATCGGCAGATTAATATACCGGAGTGACGAAAGCGGATTGAAAAGTTGTAAAAATAAAAGTTATTTTCAACCTCAGGCGTGGCTATTTTTTTTATTTTAAAGAAAATAATTTAAGTATAAAGAAAAATATATAATCCGATATGATCCGAACGATTTCCACATGCCGAAAAAACACAGTTTTTTTGACATATTTAAAAGTCTATAGCAGCTTTCCCCACCGATAAAAAGGTATAAATTATATACCATTTTTTCTTTTTATCATCTAAGCTTTGCAACCCAATACAACCGTCCAACGGAAAAATACCGTACATATGTGAATAGGCTTATAAAGTACACATAGGGTGCTTTTTCGTTGAAAGGCAGAATAGGTGTCTATGACGCTCGATTAAATCCCCATTTAGCATCGTGGGCTTTCCTACTATAGGTTAACTTGAGTTTTCCCTTTAGTCTCATATCCCAAAGTCACTCAAAATCAACGAAATGTCGTTCAAAAAACATGTTTGTTAAGCGAGAATATATTGATGTCACATGCAAGGCTGGGTATTTAAGACTGAAAAATCGGCGGTCAGGTGAAACTATTTTGATTTGCGTCCCATGATAGATAGTCGCTAAAGATAATTTTAAAAGCCATAAAATATAAAAGTGATAACGCCTCGGATATAAATCTGTCTCTGCATTTAAGAAATAAAGCAAAAAATGTTGGTTAAAATGTTTGACTGAATGTTATTATAGTTATATCAACAAAAAAGCTCTTTGGGACTTCTTATATTAAAAACATATTTACCAAGTATTGGGGTCAAGTTATAAATTTACACTCCTTTACCTTTTTTTTAATTCTATAAAATAAACAAATTAATAAGTTTATTAAGTTAATTCCGTAATTTTTAAATATTTATTAATAGGACTTTTTATCTCCTAAACTATACAGGGCACGACAAAAACTACGATTTTTAATTACGGAACATAGGGTGTTCCACCCTATAACCCCCAATAAAAATGGCTTGTAACAAAATATCCAACAACTGATAAATCTATTTTAATAGGTTTTGGAAATATGGCCATTCAAATCAAAAGAATATAAATTATTGAAGTAGTCCTTGCTTGCAGTGGAGTGTTATATCAAAATGTTTAAAATAGAACCACTTTCAGTCATTTCCTAATATGTATTGTATTTTACACCACAAATTGTGTGTGTGCGAACATGTTTCGACTACTTAGGCAGTCATCATTAGCACCAAACATACATACATGTTTAACAAACAGTCCTTTAAGAGCAAGGAGTTTATTGGTTTTTAAAAAAAATTTATAAGGAATAAGTAATTTTATTTATAAATGTTTTAATCTTTTAAGATTTAGGCGCTAATGATGACTACCTAAGCAGACGAAACATATTCGCACACACACAATACATATGAGGAGATCACTAAAAGTTGTTTTATTTTAAATATTTTCTAAAGAATATATTTTAATATATAAATATAAAAACGTATAATAACTTCTCTAATTTGTTTTATTTTTTAACCTATAAAATAAATAAAAATACTGCTTTGTTAGCTTGATTCTCTAGTATTCGTATTTGTCATCAGAAATCTTTTATTTTTGTGATATTGTGACGTTTACAGTTTGGAATTACATATATATAGGGCCTACTTGACGTCACTTGGCAAATGTACCATATGGAACTATCTTCTTGGGACCATGAGACCGGTGGACCATTAACACTAACTTTGCATTTTCTAGGACCAACTTAACTTATTGAACTAACTTAATTTAGTACGGGCATACTCCCGCTAGGAGTAGCCCGTACGGGGCTTAACTCAAACTTTAACTTTTTACTTGACTTTACTAACTACTTCTTATCTAATAAAAAACAATCTCCTTTAATTTCTTTCTCTCTTCTTTAAATATCAAATTTTCCAGTATTTGTTTTGCATTTCTAGGCAACTCAGCTTGTTTAATGTTTTTGTTTTATTATTATAAGGGTAACCTAGAAAATTGTTTGATTTATACTTTTTAAACCTTAACACCTCACGTATTGTTTTATGTCCCAAATTTCCCAATGTTAAGTAACCCAATTAAAATTTAAATTTCCCAAAAATGTATATTTTTAAAATTCCCAAAATGTATACTTTTTTATACTAGGTGTTCACATATGCCCCTTCCCTGAAAGCGTTGGACCCACAACGCTATTAGAAATCAGACAAATTTACTTTAAACCCTTAAAAAAATAGCAATATTACTGAAAACGATAGTTCCATATAGCTTACAAAAATTTAAAAATCTAACAATATTTTACCTATTATGTAAATTACCGTAAATAACCTTAACTTTTCGAAGTTTTTAAAAATATGAAAAAAGTTTTATCTAAAATTTTTCAATAAATGTAAACAAAAAAAAAATGAACAAATAGCCCTTAATCCAAAAAATAATTAATTAACTTGACTTTTTTTCTAAAAAATAAAAGATTTGTCATTGATCATAAGAAAAAAGTTAAATTTTTTCCATTGTTAACTGAATAATTTCTAAATTTGAGATTTTCTCCAAGTAGTTTTATTTAAGTATAGTTGTAACGGTTAAGATTATTTTTAGAGAAAAGTGGCCTAAATTCTATACCTCCTATATAAAACACTTTAAATACATAGTTTTATTCCTCATTAACTTTACTACATATGTAAAACAAAACACCCGACTTGGTAAACAAAAATATGATTCTTTAAAACTAGCTAGCTCAGCATTATTAGAAATTTGTACGACCTTGACCGTAAATTGTATATCATTAAAACAATGACCCTTTCATAACTTAATATTACATATACGGTGGGTTAAAAAAAGAGTTATTATCAAAGTTTACTTTTAGGCTACTTTTCTCTGCATATTAAATCATTATTTTTATCAATATAATAATAGACAATAAGTAAACAACAAAAAAAATACCATTAATTAAAAAACATTACAGATTTACCTAAACACTTTACAAATACCATAATGTTCTAGATTGTCCATTTTTGTTGAATTGTACTGTGTCCACCTTGCCTCCCTGTCCATGTCCTTGATGGTGTGTTCCATTGGCCAATTGTCCCGTACTTCTTCTCCACATACCATTGTCCGCCTTTCCACTCCCATTTTCTTCTTCTACATCAGGTTACTGCAGCCGCGTGCCAATTTACCCATATCCTGAGCTTTCTCAGGGCCGCTTAACTGTCTTGTACCCCACCATTCAAGATCATACTTCAGAGCTCTTCCCCATACTAGAGCTGCGGCTTCCAGTGCTAATGCAGCCTCATGCTGCTTCTGAACTCCGTCTTCACGACGTACCATACAACTTCGACACAAATAAATATATTTCCATATTCTTCTTTATCACTTCTGGCTAACACCATTTAGCCATATTTGAAAACTGAAGATATACCTTATCTTCCTTTTCTTGTAGCTACGCTGCTACCTCCTTGCAGCTACGCTACGCAACATATTTTTCCCCATCTTCGTCACTTCACACACATTTCTTCTCCGGGGAACGGGACGCCTTTACCATATATATGGCATTTTCTTCCACAAATACACTGAGGGGTAGGAAGGGCGTACCATGAGTGACTTTTCCTATCGCTTCACAAAGGGCACTGGAACTGGGGCGGGCACAGCTTACCATAACCGACGTTTCACAAAGGTCACTGGGAACGGGAGCGCCTCCGCCATATGTGACGTTTACAGTTTGGAATTACATATATATAGGGCCTACTTGACGTCACTTGGCAAATGTACCATATGGAACTATCTTCTTGGGACCATGAGACCGGTGGACCATTAACACTAACTTTGCATTTTCTAGGACCAACTTAACTTATTGAACTAACTTAATTTAGTACGGGCATACTCCCGCTAGGAGTAGCCCGTACGGGGCTTAACTCAAACTTTAACTTTTTACTTGACTTTACTAACTACTTCTTATCTAATAAAAACAATCTCCTTTAATTTCTTTCTCTCTTCTTTAAATATCAAATTTTCCAGTATTTGTTTTGCATTTCTAGGCAACTCAGCTTGTTTAATGTTTTTGTTTTATTATTATAAGGGTAACCTAGAAAATTGTTTGATTTATACTTTTTAAACCTTGACACCTCACGTATTGTTTTATGTCCCAAATTTCCCAATGTTAAGTAACCCAATTAAAATTTAAATTTCCCAAAAATGTATATTTTTAAAATTCCCAAAATGTATACTTTTTATACTAGGTGTTCACAATATGGTGGGAACGCTAAAAAGTATTCTTTAACTAAATGAGACACCCTGTGTATTAGGTCACTATTGAAAATATATTTCAAGGAGCATTACAAAAATATCGTAGTTGTCGTGACTAACGTTAATAGTTTTGGAAATATAATCTTACAAAAAATGTTTAATAAGCTTGCAACGTGCAATATTTGGTTATTATTGATGTGATATACGTACCTTATTAAAATTTACACTTATTCTTTAAATTTGGATGGCTATATTTTCGAAATTAATAAAAGGTAAGTATATCAAATGTAGTATTTTTTAAAGCTCCTTAAAAATCTTTTTAATGGTAATATAATATAAAAGGTTTTCAATTTAAAAAATAATACCTTTTGAGGTGCTTTGTATATTTTAGGAGATATTAAAAATCCTATTACTGATTTAGTAACCAAAAAATTAACCCAACAAACTGATATTTATAATCATATTATGCGATTTAAAATAAAAAGTTAAAAGGGGCGTAAATTTATAACTTGGCACCCCGTACATTTAATATTTCGAAAAAATACAATTAACCACCTGGATTACGTCAACGAAACGTATATCTATTAAAATAAAGAAGTTCAGTTGCATATCACGTGATTTCAAGTTACAATTTCACCTCTCTTATAGTAAGGAAGAAGCAATTGTAAAGAGTTTACACCCTGTATATTTATAGGTTCTTAAGATTACTAATAAAAAAAGAGAAATTTAATTTGCTTTTACTACGGCGGTATTTATTAAATAAGACCTTTCCTTCTTCAGGTTATTTGTCTGGTAACTGTACGTCCAGACCCCTCCGCGATAAACGAAGGTATCATCAATCAAAGCTGAGTAAACGTCCACTTGCTTGACAAGCGCTTAACAATGGCCTCTTGTTTTCCCCAATCAACAAGCAGTGCACCGGTCGTTAGACCTTCCATCTTAGTCGCACTCTATAAGTGGGCAAGAAATTGGAAATTATAAGCACTATTTTCTGCTTTAGAATGTTTATATATTATAATGTCTGCTTTTAGTAAAAAGTAAACGGAAAATAGTAATTTAATTTAACCAGTGTTGGACTGGGGACAATCTGGCCCACCGGGCAAGAGTTCATAATGCCCCTTTGATCAGTATAGTTTTTAAATATTTAAACATCTAAACATTTGTGCAATTAATATATAAACATTTTAATAAACAAATAGATTATTTCATGAACAATTTATTATTTTATAACCAAATTTTATGCATCTTGGTAGTAAAGCATAAGGTAACTTTATGCAGGATAGAAGATGTTATTACTACTGCTTTTTTTATAATAGTTAATACATTTTTAAAAAAATCAAATTATTAAAGTACAAAATAACGAAAGTTAAGTTTTAATTCATTAACCTTTGGTACCTGAGCCACTATGAGTCAAACTTCATAATCTACCATCGCGTCTACCTATATTGAGAGCATGTTCTGGGAAATTTTCAGCTGTTACAAAATAACGAAGATGTATTTTGGAGACGAAAATAGAAATTTTATTTTCTATAATCATATATCCTCTAAATCACCCTCTTCGAGCAAAAGTCATCGTAGGCTAATCTCTTATTTAATTAAATTAATTTAATAAGAGGTTTAAATTTATTTATTTTTTGGATCTTACAGCCTATATACCAGGAACACAATTTTCTTGAAAATTGCTCCTTTTATCACAAAAATGCAATATTTCCATTGTTTAAATTTTTTGTGGCCGTCATGCTGAAGTAACTTAAATAATTAACTGTACACATAAAATTTTGGTCATTAATAGGTTTTAGAGAAATCTTTTCGACAGTTAAAGAAGAACTCCTGCTTTTCATGCCATTCAGCTCGATGCCGATTCACTAAATGAAGCTTTTCAGTACGGTATCAACGGTTAGTTAGTTCATAATAATATACTTTATTATACCATTTTTTCATTTTTCTCTTTGCAGATAATATAGTGGTTGTATGTGCCTTAAAATCTTTAAAAATTATAAACCAAAATTCCTTCTTTTATGTTCTTTTTATTTCTCTTCTTATTTTAAGCAAGGACAGGTAATAAAAATTATAATAATTTGTTATGTTGCAGTTCTGTGTAACATGCAACTGTGTATCTACCATTAGAGAATTAACCTCTATCTTTATTGAAAATTCCACACCACTGTTTTTTGACGAATTAAATGTGTAGCTTTGGTTGCATGACCATGACAACACAAGTATTTAGAGGAAACTTTTATCTCCTGCCTGGGGTACCTTGGAGCGAATTATAGTGGACATTTTTTGATATAATCATTGAATTTGTTTTACCGTCATGTCTGCAATTCATAATTAAAGAAAATGTTATTTTGTACCAGTTGTAGTTTTTCAGACATAACATAATATGAAACATTGTAAAGTTTTAAGTCCCTTAATGACAATTTTATACAACTACAGTTAGTAAAATAATATCATAGGACTAAAGTAGTAGACATTAGTGAAGATCGAACGAAAGCAAGGTATAGGTCTAAAAAATTAAAATAAACTTTTTTACCAACTGTAGTAATATAAGTGATTTATAATATAAACGAATAATTAACGATGAACCCTAAAATCACATATATTTGCAACTACAATTGGTAAAATTGAAAATATTTATTTTATGGTAAAATTTTAAATTTCGTGTCAAAGTTACAAACATTAAGGTTCAAAGAATATTATTTGAGACAAACTTCTTGTGAAATTTCCTTACCGAATACCACACGTGCTTAAATTATTCCGGGAAATTTTTTCTCGGCCTCGAATATTTTAAGAAAATTCCGGAAATAATTAAGCACTATTGGTGTTACAAGTGAAAATTTATTCTATTTAAAAATAAAATGCACATATAACCATTGTTGTTATTTCAAATGCGTTACAATTCCTTTTTTCCTTAAAAATAAAAGCTTAGAAAATAGAGACTCTAAAAGGTTTAATCCTTATAATAAAGGTAAGAAAATAAATTTTAGTGCTCGTATTCCCACAATTGTAAAAGTAATACTACACTAAACGAGGAACATAACTTGGATACTGTCACATACAATAAAATTTTTAGAACTTTATTTTGCACGTTTTTAGGAAACTGATATGTCTGATTTATGAGTCGATTTTTACGACTTTTACGCGAAACATTATTGAACCAAAACTTAAAAAATGTTGTGTGATTTTCGATATAATAAATATTTCTACATAAAAACTCTGGAATAAAACAATTTTATGATACTTTCTTACATTTCTAATATTTTCAATAAATTTAAACATTCAAAGTGAATTACTTCAAATTATCTAATTCATATTTATTTTAAAATGCAGTCAGTTTAAAAGAAGCAAAGTAGAGGATCTCGGATATCATGATGAAATATCAATTTTAACCAGTTTTTATTTGTTAATCTGAGTGGTTAGGTAATATATTTGTAGTTTGGCCAATAGATATTTTCCCCGTAAATATACGCTCCAGGATATTTTTGTTAGATTAGCAGATCTTGTATATAAGGTTTGTTTCAGCAGAATGTTGAAAACATGTTAGCAACAATAGTTAAAACGCAGGAATTGTTACAAACATTAGCAGGCAGAAATGTCGGCAACGGCTTTATGCTGAAACGAAAAATAAACAAGGCGTTCATACAGCTTATACATACGTCAATACAAGAAAGGTTATTTTAAAAATTTGTCAAAAATGTTTAAAAAAGCCTGCAAACTTTTCAAACAGCTTCCAACATCTTAAAACTACTGCTGGAACAACAAACAATTGTATAATGTTACAAACATGGCACTGCTGGAACGACAAATTTGACGTGCGCATGATCCGAATAACGGTTGCAAACATTTCTGACAGCCAGCTGGAACAAACCTATTATTACAAAACAAACTACCTAGACCTGGATTAAATGGTTTGTAGGGGACTCTCAGGTAAAACGTTACCCTAAGATTAAAATATATTTAACACCCATATCAATATCCACCGTAATACAGTCGAGCGATATTTTTTTAAAATAATAAACCCTAAGTGATATATTCTTACTGTTTTTAACAACATCAATATTATAATATAACATTTTTTTTATTAGATGTTAGACTTGTTGACTTTTAGTAATAATTCAATTATACGGAGTAATATTTTTAGGGTACCTACCTTAAGGTCAAAGCAAACTAGGCGCTCAGGTCTCGGTACGTCCACGGTTTGTCAATATCCCCACCCTTCCTCCCTTCTGAGACTTTCTTAAAAAATTAATAACATAACGTGTTTTAAATAATAATTAGGTATTTTTTTGTCCTCAAGGCGATGTCTCCTAAAAAAAACTTGTGTTGTTCTGCTTTAGTAGAAAAAAAGCTATCGAGTAACTGATACGTATTTAGAGCAGTAATACAAGAAAACTGCATACGTAATTTCATTTCCTTTCCTGATTTCCACATATAGTATGGAAAATACACAATAAATCAAGCGAGAGTTTTTCGTTATTATATTTTCCACCCTTAAAGTAGATCTGATAAATTATAACTCGCAGTGGGGTATCGATTGTAAATTATTATTTTTGGGGAGTTACGTATCTCTAGCAAAAACTTAAATAACCGTAGAAATGTCTGATAGAGCGCAATGTCGTAAAAATAAATCGTTTTATTTCCGACGGTTTCAGCCCTTTTCCTATGAGAGGGGATAGTTGTTTGTTCCCTTTTAGGTAATACCGTTAATATTAATTATTTTGCCAGCCATCTCTTGATCGAAAAGAGATGCTTTCGAATGGAATGAATTATATTTGCTTTAGTCACATTAGCATAAAAAGCTGAAAATTGTTTTTTTACCGGTATTTTTATCCCCATCGTCACCCAAAAATAAAAGAAAGATAACTCAAAAACACACACACAACTGAGAGTAAGAGTCTGTGAACGGCAGAACGTCGTTATTTTGTAAAAGTTCAAAGCTTGTCAGTGCATGCTTCCAACATATGTAGGTATACTTTGGCCACTATAAATTGATAATCTATACCTAGTAAACTCCGGTTACTGTAGTTTTAAATCAATAAATAAATACATTTTTTATTGTGGTAACTAGGGTTACTGACTCAGTGCCGTATTATCCATTAGGCTTACTAGGCTACAGCCTAGGGCGCCATGAAAAAAATAGGCGCCAGACAGGGGAGTAATAGGCGCTAGACAGAGGAGTTTTTAAAAAGTTTAGGTCGGGTGGGTATTAGAAGAAATACCTCTTTGAATAAGGTGCTTTGAAATAAATGAAATAGGCGCGAAAAGGAGGGAATGACACTTTTTTTTGTTTTTTGGTCATCAAATTTCATTTCGGGTGGTGAAGTAAGGAAAAGAAAATAGGCGCAATGGAGGTAAGGACCTTTTTTTTTTGCTCTTCAAATTTTTTTGTCACGCAAAATAGGCGCTCTGGGACTTGTAGCTTAGGGCGCCTCATAGGGTTAATACGTCCCTGTACTGACTTTTTAAACTAATCATATAATTTTTTTGTTCAGGTGTTTTTCTCAATTTATAGTGAACAGAGTATAGAAGCAATGGAAGAGTATGAACTTTAACTCATCGTAGCTTTGGTAATAACCAGGTACCAAAGGTTAATTAATTAATAAAAACTTAACTTTCCTTATTTTGTAAAAGCTGAATTTTAGATATGTTACTTGGTTACCTATTAGCAGATATGTCCTGAGTCACCAGACAGTTTTGACAGTTCCAACCCCTTGGTAGACAAACATTATTGGGGGACCTAATGGTGCCAGAAAGTCCAATATTTCTGTTGACTTGATATGACAAAAAGTCTTATATAGGCATGTCTTTAAAATATTTTAATGTACATAGTGTTTCAAAACACAATTTTAAAAGAAAAACTAACCTCACAGCAACAACTTTGGTGTAGTAACATGAATTTTAGGCGATTTTTGAAGTGCCGTAAAAATAGGCAATCAATATTTTTACTTTCCACGTTTTTGACTTTTTGATTTTTTAAAAAAATAGTAAAAAATGAAATTGGGGGATGCGGCTTGTTCCAGACATAGACTAGTTTATAAAGAAGACTTTTAAATAATTTCAAGTATAGCATCGTTAAGTTTATCATGATATTTTAGACTTACATTTATTTAATTTGCCATTTTTGCTTCATACATCGAACCTATTTTCTGCGTTCTTCTCTTTCCATCAAAATGAGCATACACACGGCCAACTGACGGAGTTCCAATGCAAACTTATAGTATCGCTCTTACTCGCAGACTTGCCTTCGTATATACCTACTTTCAGTTAGGATCAAAGGCAAGTTTAATCGTAAGTGTACATTTACAACCAATTTGGAAATTTTAAATTGACATTTAAACAATTGGTTAAACTTCACTTATCAAATCCAAATTTGATAAGTAAAGTTTAACCAATTATTTAAATGTCAATTGGAAATTTTAGAATTGGTTGTATATTTAGCATTAGTATGCTTATAACTTTAAAATATGGAAAAAAATCAGTTTTTATATTAATTTTTACACAAGATTACCCCCTTAACATATCAAACATCGTAAGAAAAAATTTGCTTAGTTTAAAAACTTAATAAAAATTCTAGCCGGAAACTATTAGATTCCTAGGTGAAACTGACATTTGAGTTGTAATACTTCAACCGTTATCAAAACTTTGTCGAACGTGAGCGATGAGCAAGCGGCCAGCCGTATGATAAATGAAAAGCGGCTGTCAGCCCAGTGCGCTTCTCTCTGGGTTTATTTCGAAAGACAGACTGACCTCTACGTCCTTAAAAGACCGTAAATTTGAATAAAGTTTTTGATAAAGTCAAAGGTAGCGAGTCTTTGAATGTCGAAAAAGTAACCTCTTAAAATGATGAAGTGTTATTATTTCTAAATTCCGAAACTGTGACATTCATTAGTAGGTTACAGGTGAGTTTTATTTATTGATTTTTTAAGTTAGTGCCTAAAACATCATTTCGAATTCTTTTGGTATTTTTTAGTTAAAACCACTTAATATTTAAGGTAAAAGTGATTTTATAAAAATAAATCTTTAAGGGCTTTTTAATGACACATGTACTGTTATGTTACCTCTACCCCAGGATCGGTTTTACAAGGGACGGAGGTAAACGGGGCGCGAAAATATCTCTTTTACCTGCACGCCTGTAAGGTTACGTTTATATCATAGGTAAATGGGGCGCCAGCCCTTCCCGAGAGGGGTGTGGGTCAGGGCAGGTAAGAATTCCTATAATTGGCACTAATAATTTGTGTACCACTTAATCAGTGAATAAGAAGACTACATTTTGTAAAATGTACTTCGTATTTGTCAAGTGTATAATATGTAAATATTTTTGATGCAACAAATATTTCGTAATTATTAATTTTTTTAAAAATAGACCAACATTTTATTTCGATACCTTTATTTTAAAGAAAACATTTGCGCCCCGTTTACCTTTACGATTTTATTGACCCCAAGATCCCTGCGCCCCATTTCTGTTCAATAAATCTTTAGTGAAGCCGTTTACAAGAGAGCAAATTGACCAAAATTTTTTAGTTTTTTTATCAGTAATTTTGAAAAACTGGTCTCGCATAATCCAATACTAAAAAATGCTAAACTTTTTCGATTGGCATTATACAGGATAAAACAGTAGAAATATGAAACATGCTTAAGAGTAAAGTAGTATTGCATAGGTGACCTTTGTAAATAATTGAGTTTTATGTGAAAATTTAAAGCTTAAGCATTAAATCATGTATTTTTTTCTTTATGCATTAAATCTCCAATACTGGGATAGGGAACGCGACATTTAAAGGAAAATTAAAAATATTTAAAAAAATATCAAATTTGCTCCTTTGTGTCGAGTATTTAAGTGTTAATACATACCATTATTAATTCGATCGAGTTCATATGGCATAAGCTTAAGTCTATTATACGCGCGCACAATAGTACATCAACTTTAAATCCTAATGTAATTATACTAATAAAAACAGTCGAAAATGTAACTGTTGAAAATTGGGAAAACTGTACTGAAAACGTAAAAAATTGAAAACTTCTATCGTCTAGATATATATAAATGTAAATACCCTAGGAACTGTATAAATGATTATTACTGATTTAAAAGATATTGGAGAAATTGCTTTAAAGTGAAATATGTACTATTAAAATATAGGGAGTTTACCAATAAGAGCGTCAAAACTTAAAAATATTTCTGTAGCAACAGTGCTTAGAATTATGTCACCAAATTGTCATAGTTGTACCCAGTAGTGTCTGGCAAGTCATAATAAAGAGATACACGATTTAACAACGAGTAGAAATTAATAAAAGTATAATTATTAAAATTTATCATCAAAATACGGGTTATTTCGAGAAATGGTAATGGGAACTGACACCAAGGTCGTGTGATCTCTGGCCCTTGGACTATTTTCTGTGGGGCCACCTTAAATCTCAAGTCTACGAGAATTGGCTACGAAAGATTTGTGACCTCAAGCTGAACATCACACCATCAAACACACCATTACAAATATACCGGGTGATATCATTGAAAAGGTAATCAGAAATAGAGCCACAAGAATTCATTCAACTAAACAAAGAAGAGGAGCAAATTTAAACAATATTTAGTAATAACTTTCATTTTACTGGTACTTATTACTCTGTGTTATTTTATAGTTCTGACACTTTTATTGGTAAACCCTTTTAGTATTACCGCAAATGATTGTTTATTTATTTAATTCCCAACCAACTTTACACAACACTACATCTTTTTTTTAGACATACTGAGGCTCAGCACGGTAAATCGGAAAAGCATTAGGGTTTTATTGCATTCCAAGCTAAAGTCAGGGCAGGTCACTCTCTTAGATCGTGAAAAGAACCATACACAATATTGAGAAATACGTATCAATGTAACCCGGAATTTAATGTATTAATTTACTCCGACAGGCATTAAAAAAAAAAGAATAAGTTAAAAATAAAATAATTTAATTTCTTAATTTACAAAAAACAACATTAAAACCTACTAATTTTTCGACTTTTACAACCTAGGCATTTTTAAACTTTATTGTTCTTAAAATAAATTTACCCTCGGTGGTACATAGAAACGGCCAAGTGACTATTGATACTAATAGACATGTTTTAGTGATGTCACTACTCAAGTACCTAACCTACATATAAACAATTAGGAAATAGGCATGGTGTTTCAATGTGCACCATGCATCAAATCCTCTCCCTTCATTTATACTCATAATATACAGACTGTCCACGGATAGAGATTACAATAAGACAAATGGACCAAAAATTTAATTTTTCGAAAAAAAGTCATTCTCCATAAAAATTTTTGCTTGTAAAAAAATAGGATTTACGAAGATTTTGTATACAGGGTTCATAAAAACTTAAAAAATAAATTTTTTCTTTAATTGTAAACTACCCTTATTTTTCCATTTTTAGGCAAAATGTCAGAAGGAAAATTTATTTAGAATAATGTTTGTAAACGATAACCGCAATAATACAAAATTTTATTGAACTCCATAATTTATCGAAAACGTCTTGATAACATTCGTTTACAGCTAAAAAATTGTGTTGTGTAGGAGTTTGGGGAAAGGAGGGTAAGCAAATTAGAAAAGTTTTTTAAGTAATTTTATTATAAAAATTTAAAATAATTATTTTTTGATAACTCCAAAATTAGTTTTATAAATCTTTTTGATACCCATGTAAAATTCATAAAGTCATTCAAAATGCTATTCTAAATAGGTTTTCTAAACGATATTGTAGTTAAGAATAAAAAATAAAGGTAGTTTACTCTTGGAGAAGAATTTTTGGTTTATTTTTTCTCTTGTTAACCCCATTCGTGGACAGTCAGTGTAGAATAATATTAGTAATTCATTTTAGTTTACCATTACTATAAACTATAATTCCATATTTTTTCTAAAAAATAAAAAAAAACGATTTTTGACATTTAACATTTTATCAGTTTAACCCATTTTTAAAAAAGGGTATTCCTAATTTTTTTATTGGTAAATCTTGCAAGAATTTAAATGAATAAAGAACAAAATACGTCACTATTACCGGAAGAATGTTTTTTTATACGTAACCGGTAGACAATAAAAGCATTGTTAAAACAATAAAACTCTTTTCATTGTTTTTCGCCACGATTTAGAAACGAGATCAGTCAGACCTTCACAATCGCCCGTTCGCACCAAACCCTTTGTTTTTCTTTCTTTGCTCGTCAACGTTCTAACGCTTATTTTTAATGTGATAAATTTTGAGCTTTGTACTCTTTAATTATTCCACTTTTTACATTTATCTACCTAATTGTATTTTCTGATTTCGCGCCCACGACAACAAAAGCGACTCTCCTCAAGAGGTATCATAAATCAGAACATTTTATGTATCTTGACGTTCCGAAAAAATGCAATTTAGTTTCGGTGACGCTCCAGTGCGTTATTCATTGTAACCTGAAACGAACGAGGAAACCGAACACCCCTGCGACAGTTTATCTCAAATTATTCTGACCTTTGCTCTATGGTAAATATATCGATTTGTCTAAACGTCGGTTGTTAACCTTTAAAATAGATTGTTTTATAAATTGTCTTTTGTTTGTTTGTTTAGAAATATCATAGCAGTCCCTGGGCCAGTCTTAAAAGAAGATTCATGATAAAAACACTTTTAAAACCTTTTCAGGGGGGTTCTTTTGACGAGTCTACCACGAATATTCAGACCGCCATATATAGAACCGGCGCGGTGCTTTAACCCAGCCTGTCAATGTCAAATATTTCGAGCTTCGGACTGGTCGAAAGCGTCACTTTTTTGTCGGACAAGTTTACCACAATATTTTACATCCAATTTTTAAACATATTTTACCAAAAATGGTACGGCTTACAGTCGTGGAACCATAAGGCTCAAACACATGTTTCGGGTATCGGACTAGACGGGTTACGTGACTGTAACCCTTACGATTTTTGGCACAATGTTTAAAAATTGCATGTAAAACATTGTAGTAAACTTGTCCGCCAAAAAAGTAACGCGTTCGCCCAGTCTGACACCTGAAACATTGGACATTGACAGGCTGGATTGAAGCGCCGCTTCCATAAATGGTGGTATGAATATACTCCCCTAAAAAGGTAAAAAAGTGTTCTTATCATAAAGTCCATTTCATTACTGGCCCAGGAACTATAATATTTTTAGCCCCAGTAGTACTAGCTTTAATATTCTACTGATTTAAACTTAAAGTTTATATTTGGTTTAAATTTTGCAGTATTAAGTTTCTGCTTAAAACATTGACTTTATTTGTGACTAAACTTTTCACAGTATTCGCGTTTCAGACTAAGAAACACAATTTTGCAACATGGTCCATCAGTTCGTTGATAAAAATGGATATTTAGATCCAGAATAGCAAAAAATATTTACAAAAATTACCCGACTTTTGCTTTTGGGTTTGTATCTCGGCTAGATATAAGCGCATTTGAAAACAATTATATCAATAGGACGGGTTAACCATCAAACCCCTCTTCCATAAACACAACACACAGAAATCGTTCATTTTTATGTTGCAACAAGATATTTTACTATGAATGTCAAAAATGTAATATCGTTTATTCCGTTTTTTTAAGACCCAGTGCACGTATATATAGTTCCCGAACAATCTACAGGGTGGGCCAAATTAAAGTTGCACACCTTTTACCTAATACTATCTTTTTATTTGTTGCGCGTATCATTTTTATTTTTAAAGGGCTAATAGGTAAATATGTTGTTTCTAGGTTTGCCAATTTTGGTCAAATAGATTTAGACAGGACTGAACTTACGGGACTTTTTCCAAAATATTCTATTAAACCTTGTTGCAAAAGAAATCTGATTTAGCTACAATTAAGCTAATACGTTTTTGTTTTTTAGTAAAAGCGAATCTCTTATCAATTTGTGGATTTAGGAATTATATTTATTTTGATAAATAATGCTCCCTATAAAACATGCATTTCTCTTGATTTTAAGAAATAATTTTTTTAGTGGCCTTTGAAAATAAAAAAATGTGAGGTTACCATGGTTTCTGAGTTGGATGCTAAGCAAACCTCACAGTAAATTAATTAAAAATAAACGTATTAGCCTAATTCTAGATAATATTTTAATTGCAAGGAAGTTTAATGCATCACTTTTTAAAAAGTTCCGTCAAGTCCTGTTTAAATCTACTTGACCAAAATTGGCAAACCTAGAGAAAACATATTTACCTATTAGTACCTTAAAAATAAAAAAAGGGCGCATCAGATAAAAAGTGAATTATTAGTTCACAAAGTGTGCAAGTTTAATTTGGCCCACAATGTATATATCTTAAGATTGATTACCTTAAAAATTAGCACAAATATGCACAATGTTAGAGCACCTGATGCCTTAAGGAAGATAAACGACTTTTTTGTTCTTTCTTGTATAAATAAGTGCCGTCATTTTCTTCTGCACAAAATTACCTAATTTTCTTTGTATGTGCGTCACAAGGATGCCCGTGTAAGCTTTTTTGTTTTTGAGCACAGTGGTTGGCTTGTTTCATCCGAGAAAGCAACGAATTGAAAATGTCTTGTTTTCTGAGAGCGTCGTTTGTTTTGTGGAAAAACATGTAACTAGTATATCTTGATAAGGAGCATCCAGCATGCTACCTTATTACCGTTGCAAGATGGGCTGCTATTCTTGAAAAATATGCTTAAAAATAATTCACAGTGGTTCAAAAATTTAATTGGTATTATTAATTAGGTAGAACCCAAAGTTTCCTGTTTTAACAGCTTAATTTCCTCTTTAGACTAGCAGCGGGACTTTGTGCTCTATAGAATTCTACACCTCGCTTTCTATCGTATATTTCTACTTGAGAAGTCACAATAGACTAAACATCGGAAATGTTCAATTTATGTCTATATGTGTACTAATACTTCTCTGTTTAACTGTGCAAGATAAAAAAGGACGCACATACAGCTATTGGGAATTAAATTTACGGATTATCATTATTGAGCAACTGAGTTTTTAATTATTGTTTTTAACACGGAACAAAAAAAGTTTTTTAATCGATTTTTATTTAACCTATTTTTTTAAATCTTGTAGTCAATTTAATTTAAATTAAAGATTAACTTAACCTTTTTTTTAATAAATAGCTTTTTTCTCTACTGTATATAATTTAAATCCGTAAAGCAAAAATATGTGACCCATTTATCTAAATTAAAAAAAGCAATACCGAATTAGCCTATACAATTGTGAATCTTTGCAAATATTAAGGTCACATTGGTTGGACACTAAACACATGGCTAGAACTAAAGTTATATTTTTCTATCATTGTTAAAAACAATGAAATACATTTTTGCATTCTAATAACACAAAAACAACCAAATAAATATTTAAATCATAGCAAACTAACGAACACCTAAATTTATTTTAGGGTTATGTACGACTGTTTTAAAATTTAGGTAGAATTCGACACGTTCGGAGCCTCGCTTATAGGCGACCAATTTGATCGACTTCAAGCGTGTTTTCTTGAACACAGAGGGCGAGTAAGGTAGAATAAAGTCGATTTTGTAAAATACTAAGTCCCGCTGCTGGTCGTACGGGCGCCAATATATCAAAAATTATTCTTATGGAATTTTTTTGCAGAATCATGTTTAGAATAAAATGCTGATTACGACGACCCATGTTGCCAGCTCGGATTTCGGTCGGAATTTTTTAAACCTCAAATAAATTGAATAAAAATATACTATTTGCTCAGGCAAATGGCATTTGCCTAGACAGAAGCCATTTCGCCATCACTTGAAGTACCTGAGACAGCAACATCTTCATGTTCTATATGTATCATACAATCTTTCTGTCTATTTCTCTCTGCAACTTCGAATTGTCAAGTGTTTGATGCCGATGAGTTTGAATTACCGCGTCGTTTTGTTAGTAACAATATTTTTTTTGTTTGAAATACCAAGTGCATAAAAATGTATTGATTTATTTCGAAATATAAAGAGATTTTGGAGGGAACTCGTGACAACTTGAATTAGAGAGGTTCGAATTTGCGCAGGTTTAATTAACAAACATATTGACACTGGTTTACTGAGATGTATTTTCGGCAAAAACTCAAACATAAACAAACTCAGTACAATTGTTGTTGGCTTACCTTGTATGCTTTGCACATCATAAATCTGCTGATGTTGCAATCCAAAGATATTAAAGAATAGCAGTCCAACTACGCTGCAGGACAACCAAACTACATTAAGTGGATTTCGCGCTTGAGGAAATTTTCGGTTTATTTATACGTCTAGGTGCTTTGGCTTATTTTAGTTTTCTTTTAATGCTCTCTTATTAAACTTGTTTTCTGAGAGCAAAAATATATAATAAATTTTTAAAACATTTATTCTCTAGAATATCCGTTTATAGTGTGTAACAGTGGATAACCCTTAAATATTTTTGGACTGCATTAGCATTGGTTTTTTTTGCAGCGCAAAAATATCCCAATTAGAACCTTATTTACAATACTTACTACTGAGTGCTCCTAGATTTTCGAGCAAAAGGTCGAAATGATAATAACAAAAATAAATCATTAGTTACATAACATTGTGGTTGACAGGTAGTTAAAATTTAATTAGGTCTTTCTATTTTATCTTTTTTTTTTAAGCGAATCTATTACCATTTTTTTTAACATCGCCACTTGGCTGTTTACAGTACATTTATAGCTATTTGCTTTAGTATATCCTTGTTCCATGATTCTAAACTCTGGTTTTTAATTGGTTGTAGAAACTAGTAAACATCTATATATTTTTAAATCCATCAATATTTTATGTGTTTACATTTTTTAAAAGCGCTTCAGTTTTAGTCTAGATGTATTAGGTTTTGTCATACAAATAATTGAATGCTTAGAAATAAACATAAATTAATTTAATTACAAATCAATATTGGCTGATATTTCATTTGACCCATATTTGACCGGACTAATATCTTTCGACCAAGGCTTCGTTGTGGTTTCATATGTTTGACGAGATTTTGTGAGTAGAAGAAAAAGTAAACGGTCACTGACTGTCTTTATATACAAGCTTTATTTTAAAAAAATGTGGTGTTTTCTGGTTAGTTCGAGCGTAGTAAATGATGTGAATTGTTTTTGCTATGTCCGTGCTGGCCTTGATACCGGGTCGGACTCAGGTTTGTTTCAGATGCAAATCTTGATTGTTGGAGAAGTCCTTCTTTAGTTAAATGTTTGATTACTTGCCTTTTTTAAACGATTGTGCTTATTTTATTAAGAATTTTTTCATTTATAGCAATTTGAACAGCTTAAAATTAAAAATATTTTAAGTCCGCTTTTGTTTTTCGCAAATTTTAAAAAATTTGCGGACATTTTAATTGTGTATGGTAAGTACTATAATAATAATAACTGTGCTATCGGTAGTCAACAGAATATCCTGTGAATATGGCCCCAGGTCTGTATTCTGTGGTCTTTATCTTCTCTCTATCCAACAGCGACATACCTTTTAATAATATTTAAATAAAAAAAATATTATTTATTAATGAAAAGAAATAAACTTTTTGCCCTCAAAAATTTTAATATTTCTACTATAAAAATAAATAAGGCATAAAAACTTTGAAAAACTTTGAGATTCTATTTCATAAAACCGGTCTACTTAAAACCAGTTTTCTTTGTCCCTTTTAAATTATGCATACTTCGGAAACTTTAAAACAAATTAAACATTCTTGTATTCAATTTTAAATTATAATTCAATGAATAACCACCAATAAGAAGCCTTTTGAAAGGAGTTTTTAAAAAATTCATAATGAGCGGTGTGGGCAAAGGAAAAGAAAAACCTCAACCTTAAAACATTCGCCATTCAGTTATGGAAATCAGGACATAAAAAGGGAATTATAAACACTGTAAAAATATTCAGCGACTATTCACTCTTTAATTTGCATATGATTTTCTTTTAAAGAATTCTGAAATACCGAGGACCCTAGGTTAGAAGCAGCAGGCGAACTCTTTTGCATAATGACAGTATTACGGCAAAGTTTCTTCATCACTTAATTTTAAACTATCTTAACAAAATTTATATCTACAAGGTTTGAATAAAAACATAATTAGAAATTTTACTTTAATTTTTATACATACAGGCGCCTAATATTTTTATCTGAATATTTTACTAGAGTATTTTGGTCATAGCAACCTCCTGTTTTCTACTGACTACCTTCTCCTACCTTGATAAAACCACATGTTCGTGCGGCAAAGCTACCTCTAGATAGGTATATGCTCAGATAAAAAGGAAAAAAGAAAGGATCAGGGCGCATTTAGAATCGACAACTTTGGGGTAAAATTTACCCTTTACACCGAACTAAAAGAGGAACTAATAGTGTTTTTTAGTGTACGTTTACCGATTTAATAGTAATAATAAAAAAAGTGACCAAATATGGAATACCATTTTGTTTTTTACACAAAATTTGCATAAACAATATAAATAAAAAACTATTTTTGTAATTATAACCAATCATATATTTGTCCTTTATTTTGTAAAAATTTTTTAGTTACTTGGATCAATTTTAATTAAGATTTTTTTATCTTTGGACAATTCACGAATGCTAACAGCCCTGATACTAACGTACCGTGGGTGTCTTAAGCAGGGTAAGAGGGACGGCAGTAGGTTTCACAATTTAGGAACTCTAGGGATAAAAGAACGAACAAAGTGGGAAGTTCGGAGCCTGTCCAGTTGGGCCGTATAGGGATGCACCACAAGTTTCTCTATTGGGAACCGTAAGTGGAGGAACTTTACTGGACAATTCATTACAAATTTCGTAAAATCTTTGTACGAAAAAAACGTATTTTTTAAATACCTTAATAAGTTATGAGAAAGTGATAAAACAAAACGTTGCTACAGTGACGAAAGGGCTTGTTCTACTGGTATGTTACCAATTCTACTCACGACTGGGCATTTAAAAAAGAGACAAACCACTCTAATTGCATGTGTAAATTTCCATTTAAGAGAAATGCCGGTGGTTCATATTAGGGATACTATTCTATATTTAGTCACTTTTCCGTAATAAATTAATAATTATGAAATACCAAGGACCTTAGGTTAGAAGCGGCAGGCAAAGTTTCTTTATCACCTAATTTTAAACTAGGTCTCTTTACAAAATTAATATCTACAAGGTTTAATAGAAGACATATATTTAAAAAATCAAGTTAAATATTAATTAGGAATTATTATATTTTTATAAGAAATTTGAATAGAAAACGACATTTCGAATACAGTAAATTCCATTTAGTACTTTTTGACATATAAGTCTCTAAATTGAAAATAAAAAATATTAAGTGGTAAAATATAAAAAAGTAGTAAATGGATTGTCATTATACTCATAATGTTTTTTTCTATTGTCATAAATCAATCAAGGATTAAGGTCATGTCAGAATAAAATTACCCAGACATTATTGGGGTTGGGGAGAGAGATAGTTAAGAATTGTCTGTATAACTTCTGTAGTGGCCCCACTGCGTTGTCTAAAAGGTGCCGTAAAATGCATATCTGTATATTTGGGTACTTCGACAACGTTGACTGAACTGGGGAAAAATTAGTTACTCATTTAGAAATCTTCCTTCCACAGTACCCTCAGCTTTACACCTTCTCGGCTGTGATAAAACCAAGAAAGAATAAATTTCGTTTTTTTTTATAAAATGTTTAAAAAAGTAAATAAATTTATTTAAAAGAACACTTGGACCATAGAATAGGAGAGGTTAAAACTTTTATTAAGTTTAGGTAAAAAGCTTGATTACAATTGAAGACGTCAGTAGATGAAAGTGTTATGTAACATTTTGTTAATTCTGATATTGTACTGCAATAAGTTGATATTTGCCCATTTTAACTCTAAAGATATGTTTTTGTAACTAAAAATAAAAAGATTTTGTCTGCTGGTGATGTGAAATCTAGAAAAATAAACAAAAAGTCTACGTCCAAACATGATAAAATATAAATTACTTAAAACAAGTAAAGGTTACATAACACCTTTATCCACAGGCGTCTTCAATTATACTTCCTTTGGTTTTTGATTTTTTCCTATACTCTTCACAACCTGCTTTAAACATTGACAAATTATCCACATTGTATATTTTTATGTCTTAATTTATCCCCTGGAGCGATTTTATAACGAGAATTAAAAAGGTGTAAAACTTAATTAGGAAATAAACTCCTTGCGCCGATTATGAAACCCTGGTAATATAATGAAAGGTAGGAAGGGAAAGAATTCTTAGGAAGCAGAGAAAGTTATAAAAAGAAGTCAAACACTCCAGATGAGAATAATGGAATGGCCTAATGACGCCTTTTGCTGAAAGTTACGTTTTAATACCTGCAGGAACGGGTTTTTAAATTTTGTTTTATTGTATCTATGCACTTAAAAATGAATTTTGAGTAGAAGCTGGACAGTAATTTACAATTTTATATTTTGGTTTATAGATATTTTAGTTTATGTTGTTATATTATTTATACCTTAGTCCTCTTAGCCAAATTAAAGGGTCAACCTAGGAATCTTACGGAATAGGCTAAATACTTTTACAGACCCTTATTTTGATACAAAAAATACTTTTCCAAAAATCCATTATGACAGTCGTAGTAAAACAACTTACGAAATATGACAGTGCCAAATTATCAGTTTGATTTGAAATACTGAAGTACAGGACAGTATTCGATGATGGAGGCGCCCTAGGCTAGAATGTCCCAGAGCGCCTATTTTCGTACAAAGTAAAATACGTTGAAGAGCAAAAAAACAAAGGTCATTCTATCGTTTCGCCTTTATTTTATTTATATCCCTGCAGAAATTACTTTTAATGCCCAACCGGCCTTTTTAGAAACTTTCCTAGTAGCGCCTATTACTCCCTATCTGGCGCCTATTTTTTCATGGCGTCCTAGGCTGTAGCTTAGTCAGCCTAATGGATAATACGGCACTGATGAAGTAATTACGTAAAATATTTTTAATATACTACAGGGTGTTTCAGAACTATGGGATCAAACTTCAAGGTGTGATTTCTTATGTTATTTTATAAAAAAAAGTACCTATAAACATATGTTCGGAGTTGCTTCCTTACTGAGATACGAGGCGTTAAAATTTAAGAAAAAAATCAGTATTTTTATTAAATATTTTTAATAATGCTACGGCCGATTTGAATATAATTTGGTACATTTATTTAAAGTAATAAGGTGTTTATTTACCCATTACCATATTGGTATTATTAGGTCCAGTGGTCACCGCAACTTATATTATTTAGCAAAAAGTACGTCATTGACTTTTTAACGTTTTTATATTTTTATAATTAGGCAATTAATAATACAACTTTTTAGTATCTTATATTTTTTCGTATGTCGCTTTGCTTTCGAGAAAAAATAATAAAGCCACTTTAACTGATTCTGAAAAGTAGCCCTTCTTAAAAATATCCATCTTAGTAAATAAGGAAAATGACAATTTTCGATAAAATACCCGACTGCTAATTTAATTGAGGGCAAATAATTGTTTAATTTTAATTTTTTCTTTTAAAATCATGTTGTCTATGTGTACTTTTTAGAAGAAATTAAAGTAGCTTTATTATTTTTTTCTCAAAAACGAAAGCAGATACAAAAAAAATTAAAGAAATTAAAAAGTTGTATAATTAATTGCTTAATTATAAAAAAATAAAAACGTCAAAAAGTCAGTGGCGTAGCTTCTTTTCTCAATAATATAAGTTGCGGTGCCCAATGAGACGCCACTGGACCCAATAATAACATTGTGGTTAGAGCTAAATAAGCGCTTTATCACTTTAAATAAATGTACTAAATTTTATCCAAATCGGCCTAAGCATATTAAAAATATTTGGAAAAAACTGAGTTTTTGACTTTTGACCTGTATATATTTCGAGTTCCTTACACGATATCATAGGGGATTTTTGGGAAAGTATTTTTGTACCAAAATAAAGGTATGTACAGGTATTCAGCTTATTCCATAAGATTCCGACGTGCAAGTCTAAATTCATTGGGCTGTTACTTTTTGTGTGTTATAAGGACTTAATTGATATTAGCGAGGAATTCACAGTTTATTCCTTTTTTAGCAAAACAGCTCTTACAATAAAAATAGTTAAGTGCAGGTTGTTACAGAAAATGGTTACGAAAATATAAGAGCATAAGTCCCAAAATGCAGTGTTTTCCAGTTACAGGGTGTTTAGTTTCTTTTAATTTTTTAGTAATATCTTAAATATCTCTCATCCGATTTTAATAAAATTCAACAGTATTATTTCTAAATATAAAAGGCTTATTAAAATTAAATTTACCTAAATCAGTGGGGTCTTGAGCGGTGTCTCAACGAATATTTCTAACGGAAGCATGTACGCCACTGACTTTTAAAAAAATATATTTTCTCTGGGTTATTAAACAACTAAAACTACTGAAATTAAAAAAAGAGTTTCGGACTTCCATTGTCTACATTTATTTACACAACGTTTCGGGCAGTACAATCTCTGTCCGTTTTCAAGTGTTTCGCTTCTTTTAATTTCAATGATAAAGCATTGTTTACCACATTCAAACTAAAACTACATTTTTTAAGCTCATAGTGTTTTTTTTGGCTTAGTTTACTAAAACTAATATAATCTTTTCTTCATTTCATATTTCTAGCCCACCCAACAATCATGGCGAAATTTTTAAAAACAATAATTTAAAAAAAATCGCTAGTCTAAATGCTATTTGTATTTAATTTAGTGTTTTTGAATATTATTGTAATTATTATTTATTAAATTATGTTAAAAATATTTTTTAAAAGAACATTTTTTCTATGTCATTTATGTAGTCTAGTAGTATGCAATTGGGTAAGTGGAATTTATTTTATTTTTTAAATAAACAAAATACCAAAAAATGTAAAGCTAAAAAGCCTGTATTTTTACTTGCTTAATCCAAATAAAAATAAAATTCTGGTATACATATTTTGGTAATATGACTTCTAAACTTTTATAAGAATTTAAAATAAATATTTTATGCGGTAAATAAAACTTTACACAAACATATTTTCAAAATTTCGGAGTTGCTGCATCAAACTTATATAAAGTAAGGGGTAGCTAAATAAGTAAAATTTAGTTAGGTTCTTCGAATATACTTTAATTTTTTTATAAATGTTATTTTAAGAAGATTTAGTTGAAGCTACTTTAAAAAGTACCAACTCACGGTAACACAAATCTATATCATAAAGGTTAATTTAAAATTTTTACTTTTTATTTTCACATATTTTTGCCATTTTGTTATATTTTGCAAATTAAGGGTATATTTTACTTCTAGACAGTTTTAAATTTACTTCCTTGCGCTGTAAACCAGTGGCGTAGTTAGGTCAGCAGGGGCCCTGGGGCTAAAAACTAAAGAAAGGCCCTAATCATAGGCGCCGGCAGGATGACATCCGGAGGGATGCAAAAATTGCAAATATCGAAGAGCAAAAAAATAAAAAGTTGTTCATCTAATAAAAACTACTTTTTTATTTAAACATTTTCATATACTGACTACCCCAAAATATTTTAAGAGCAAAAAAAGGTCTTTACCTTTTTTACCTGCATTCACACATTTTCTTTTTAGCTACTAAGCCCGGATCCCCTCTTACCTCGAAGAGGCCGCTCCTGCGCTTGGGAGCACCGATGCATTGCCCCATATAAGGTACGCCACTGAATAAAACTGGCTGCTGCTAATATTGTTTAAAACCATTAACCAAACCTTTTATGAAAAATTACATTTTCTGACAACATATAAAAAGAGTGTTCCCTTCTGTTGCACGCTTAATGGACTACCTTTTGAAATGCATACTGTTTATATAAAAAGGGCCTTAATACCCCCTGCGTGCCAAATTGCTAAGGGTATAAAACTTTTAAGTATGAAGGGTGTTAAAGATATAAATATACTCACTATAATATCAAGATTGCGCAAATTGCTAGAGGTAGTGTGCAAACGACAATTTCTTTTTCTCATTTCCTCTCGTTGCTGTGCCTTATTCCGTTTAATATTTTTAACGCTTATACACCTTTATTTAATGCCCTTGGGGGACGTGTTTAAATTCTTTTCGCAGTCGTTTTTAAGGTGCTTATTAAATTTCACTGCTTAATAATCGCATTACTCGGGCGCGCTTTAAGGAAAATCTATTGTCTAAAGATTTCTTTCCGCATGGAAAATTAATGCCAGTTTCACGTTCTGTGCTTCGCACCTTCTCAGTTTTTCTTTACATTCGCAATAGGGTTTATGATTTATTTTTACGGTGGTAATTTATTTTTCATTTACGCCGATCTGTTTTTAATATTTTTTTATTAACAGAATGATTTGTTTTTTTTAATGTTACTAGTATACTGGGTGGTTCATCGCTAGACGGGCCATATAGTCCCTAGACCAGTAATCAAAATTGACTTAATGATAAGGACACTAAATTTAAAAATCCTTGTTAGGGGGTTCCTTTCAACAAGTCTACCACGTATATTGATATCGCCATATATGAAAGCGGCGGCGGCGCGTAAACCCAACCTGTCAATGTCAAATGTTTCGAATGTCGGACTGGGCCAACGCGTCCCTTTTTGTCGGACAAGTTTACCACAATGTTTTACAATTTTACATGCAATTTTTAGACATTGTGCCAAAAATCGTAAGTGTTATAGTCACGAAAATATAAGACCCATGGGCATGTTATGGGTATCGGATTGGGTGGGTTTCGTAACCGTAACCCTTAGGATTTTCGGTACAATAGTTAAAAATTCCATGTAAAACATTGTGGTCAACTTGTCAGACAAAAAAGTTACGCGTTTGCCCAATCCGACACCTGACACATTTGATATTGACAGGCTGAGTTAAAAGCGCCGCTTCCATATATGGCGGTATAAATATACGTGATAGGCTTTTCAAGAGGAACCCCCTAAAAGGTTTTAAAAATGTTATTATCATGAAGTCAATTTCATTACTGGCTCAGGGACAAATAGGAAATCCCATATGAATGTTGATACCTTTAAATATTGGCTCTCATATTGATTTTTCCACAAAATTGTATTGGACTATTTTGAAGACGTTGATAAAATAAGCTTACACACTAAATTTTATGATTTTCTAATATGCCAATCAAATGTTATTTAAGAAAAACTATTTGTTAAATCGTCGCATACGTAATACATACCTTAATAAATTTACCTCTAATAATTAAAACGTCTTGTTAGTTTTTTAATTGACATTTTATTTTTTAGTCTGTATAAAATGCTCCCACAAATTATTTGGTCCAGAGCCAAAAGACAATAATTTAATGCTATTTACCTTTGGCGTAGTTGTTCGTTTGCGAGATACAGGCTTTCAAATTTCACTTTTATTTTTTATTTTTATTTTAAAACCATGTATCTTGCAAACCATTTTTAAATAAGATAAATTACGTTACGTCGTTTAATTTTGGCATAAAAATTTGTAGTGTAGCATGTGAATGCCTAAATAAAGCGTAAAAAGGAATGTACTTAAGAAAATTTGTTGAGTGAAAGAAATCTATGTAAAATATTTCAAAAACGATTTCTTGTTGCCATATATAGGTATGTATATCTTTTTATTGTTTAGAAAATAGAAGATAATAGAAGTTCTTAACTAGAGTCATAATAAACTTAGGCTCAACAAAAATTATGGCATTTTAAACATAAGCAAAGGGCTGTATATGACTCCGTCTACATTTTCTTTAATTAAAAATATTAGCAGTTTTCTATTCCTTGCCATAGAAAGCACCTCATTACCAAATGTTAAAATTAAAATTTATAAAATATTTTAGTCCCAGAGTCAGTGAATGGCAGACAGTCAGTATTTTACCATATTCATATTTTGCTCAATGACTCTCCTATACCTACATTACATGAGATGGAGTTTCACTAAGTCGTGCGAGGGTAGTTATGACGTCACTCCGGTAAGACAGGTACCTAAATTTGACCAAGTTTGACAGTATTTTACTAAACCTGCAGTTTGGACACATTAAAGAATATATTTAATGCGACCAAAAAAATATTGGCAAACTATTTAGCTGGTTGTAATTTTGTGGCACACTTTTAGAAAATAAAATAAAAAAATGCAAAAAGTCTGTCACGAAATTACAACCAGCTAAATCGTCTGCCAATATTTTTTAGAAAGGAAAGACCAAGTTTGTATAGACGTGCAAAAAAAATTGCACGTATATACAAACTTGGTCTTTCCTTTCTACTCTTGGAACGTGCACACAGCCACTCAAAACTTCTTAATATTTTTTAGGTCGCATTAAACATACTTTTCAATGTGTCCAAACGGCAGCTTTGGTAAAATGCTGCCGAACTTGGTCAAATTTAGATAGATACCTGTCTTACCTGAATGACGTCCTAACTTGGATTAGTGAAGCCCCATCTCATGTAAGATAGGTATAGGATAGTTATTGAACAACATATGAGCTTTGGTAGAGTACTGACGGTCTACCATCCACAAACTATTTAAAAATGACTTAAATAAAATGAAATATTTGACATCCATTATATCTCTTGTACAGACCGTTTTAGAGAAACCCTGTAAATATAGGTTATTTGGCATCAAATTGGTCAAGCCAACACATTTCTACCTCATCTTATGTCCAGTCGATTGACAAAGAAAATTAATTATTAAATATTTAATACCTAAAAAATATAAGTACTCTTGAGAAACATTTGGAAATGATTAAAAAACTGAGTGAGTAAAACTACTTACTGCTTGTAAATTACTTGCAAAGCAGGATTTTGTATCCATTGGATATTATCCGCTCTGGCGTATGCAGATTTTTGCACCAGCCAAAAATCTTTTTCAAACTAATTTTCGTTCTCATCAGTACGGTGTAGGCGACAACAATGAACCCCGAAGTAATTCCTTAAGAGCTTCGTAATGGCATATAAACGTAGCAGCTTATTTTCCCTCACGCCCTTTGTTGGTATTGTAAAAACTAAGCGAAACCTGGGCCTCTAATATTAATACTTAACAAAATTTAAACACTTTTGACAAGCTGTTGGAAATCATTTTGAAAAATGAGGAAGTAAAACTCCTTACTGCTTGTCAATTACTTGCAAAGCAAGATTTTGCATCCGTTGGATATGCTCCACTCTGGCGGTCTTACCAACAGAGGGAGTGATGGGCAATAAGCTGCTACGTTTATATGCCATCACGAGCTCTTAAGGAATTTCTTTAGGGTTCATTGTTATTGCTTACACATTACTGATGAAAACCAAAATAGTTCGAAACCGCTCTGCGGTTGGTGATCTTAATTAGCCTAGAAAGAAATACCTTTGGCTTGTGTAAAAGTCCGCATCACGAGAGTAGATAATATCAAACGGATGCTAAATCTTGCTTTGCAAGTAATTTACAAGCAGTAAGGAGTTTTACTCCTTCATTTTTTAAAATATTTAATATTTGCTGTTATATTAATCATCATTACTTAGCTTTCTAATAAGATAAACAATTTTTAAACAAAGGCTAATTAATCTTATTCTTTTCAGGTAAACACCCTGACTGAACGCTCTTGTTAGAGTTCCATCCATCACGACGGTGCCGCGATGGGGCAAAATGCTGCGAAGCAACATACGTCTTATTCCGATTCCTCGTTTAATTTAATGCGGTATAAAGCGAATAGTGAATACATTTGACTGCTACTGACACCGTCAATGTATCAACGGCAACTTACCGTTAGTCAATTTGGATATTAGAGGGGTAAGAACAGGCCAGAATTGGAGAGTTTTTAAACTGAACTTCACTTGCCATTATGCCTTATTATACGGCATACAGTTCATGGTTAATTTTACATTGTTTAAGAATAGCCCCTATTATAACATTAGGCGAGAAAGAAGGAAGGACCCAGGTTCGACCCTCTAAGCTATAGCAATAATCGGCGTAACTACGGGGAGGCCTGTAGGGGCCGGTCCGTTCCCAGGTGTTGTCTGCCCACTCTCCTCAAAATACAAAAATACCTTATAGGCATATATGTAAATATAACGTTTTAGCGGTATCCGGGCCAGTGTGTAGGCAGTCTTTCTTTCCTAAAAGAAATGTATTATCCATGCACATGTATACATAATAAGGTCTTCTTTTTTTGTTTTTTGCTCATAAAAATTTCTTGGAACACAAATTAAATATTGATACAAAAATTTCCCTTTCCTATCACTTTATTGATTTAGGCCCCCCTAGGCCACACTAGGTTCAATGGCTAGTTACACCGTACCAATGTTTTGAAAATCTATCTCCTTATCCTTCTAATATAATTTGGTGACTGTAACTAGCAAAAAATTTTACTAGTTGCATACAGTCTTTTAAAAAGCTTTTGATTCATTTGTCAACCATACCTCTAAGTCCATAGCCATAAAGCTTGATACCAATATTTCGTGGTTCACACAATACAATGCTTTTTCCAGACCAATGAACAACAATAGTTCAATTCTTCATTTTTCATTCTTTCATTTCTTTATTATACTTTAACAATGGTTGTCTTATTCTTGATAGATTCTATCCATAATATGTATGTACATAATAGTAATATGTAAAGTATCTTGTTTTTTAATTAGTTTTGAGATATTCCAAGGTAGTGAGATGGCTTTGTAGCTAATGAGTTCAGTGTTTTGGACACCTTTTTTAATTAACACCATTTTAGTCAGTTTTAGGCCTTTAAGAAATATTTCTGTACTAAATAATTCTGTAATAAGGCAACTCATTACCTTTAAAAGCCTCCAATGGAATGGTCCCCACCAAGTCCATTGTCAAATTGTTCAGTCATGTTGGTTGTTTGTTTGGTAAACCCTCTAGCTGGCATTAATATTATCATTACTATGTTAACATTAACATTATATTACATTAACTTAGCCCTAATCTGCTTTTACAACAAGGTACTTACCACATAGGCCTCCTTTCCATATACAAAGAAAAAGTTACTAGTGCCTTCTTGGCATTAGGTCACGAGTCCACAATTATTTTTATGTTAAAAAATAGTCTTAGTGATATTTTTTTAACCTAAATTTTATCGATGTCTTGCCCTACTTGAAAGTTAAGGGGAACAGCACTGTTGATACAATTTGAGTTACAGTGAAACTCTTGTAAGTCTGAAACGGCTGGGTCGATTTTTGTCAAAAATTAAAAAGCCCTAAAGGACCCTTCTTTAAATTAAAAATCTTGTAAGTGAAACGTAACCCCAAAATATTAATGCGAGAAAGTAGCTTTGGTAATACCCTGTTACCCATTTTTTCCCGATCTCGATATCTTGTTCTGTTTAAAGATATAGGGTTAAAAAGATTTTAAAAAAGTCTCTGTATAATATTACGAACTTAAAAAACATTATTATTTGACTAAATATGCCTTTAATATTTGACTTAAAGCTATAAACCAAATTTAAATGTTGTAACGTAGGCTTGTTCATAAAAATAATAAAGTAGGTTTCTGTAGGAAAAAGTACAAGAACAAACGTTACGTTCTTTTACATATTGCAGGTAAAAGGTGTAATTAATAATTTAAATTACTTACAGGCATCTACAATGTATATGGTCTTTTAAAAACAAAACAAACATCTCCATAGTAGGCCTTAGAGAAAGGCAAATTAGAAAGAGACAGACCTGTTTAAGCCCTTTTAAAAGTTAAGTTAATGAAGGAGTCAGCAAATGAAGATAAATGATTCAAATATTGGATTAGGCTTGATGATTTCTAAGTTCACGTGAGCCACCCTCAGAAACAATGATACTTTGTTATTTATTAAGACCCTCTTCAAACCGACTTTAAAATTATTTAAAATAGAAAGAAAAAAGCTTAAAGTTGAAAATCTTAAAGCAGCTTTTTGTTTGTTATATATGTTTAAGATGTAAACATACGGGTTACCAGATAAAAACTATTTATGATTTTTTTTAATGAAAACTAAAGTATTGCAAATGGATTGGCAAAAGTTTATGGTTATTGACATATGTACATATTTAATTTAAAATAAGATCTCAAACTTTTTGACGCATCCTATACAGGGTGGTCCCTAAGTAATGGGCCAAAATTTAACTTGCGACGTTAAAATATTGCGATTTAACCAAATTTACCTTAGTACAAAAATTGATATTAACCGAGATACAGGGTGTCAAAATTCAAAAAATATTTTTAAATTTTTCCGATAATATTTAATACGTTTTGAGTATTGTAATAAAATTTGGTATTTAGGGGTTTTCTGACATGAGCTATTTATATCTGATGTTGATTTTTAGGTGCTAACCAGAGGACGCCACCTACACAACTTGAATTTCTCTAAAACGTCGCATCTTTTTGTGCTTCTCTGTATGTACCATCTGAGTAAAATATTAAACTTTTCAATGCCTTTTACACAAGAGAGGTATACCTTGTAAGAATCGCTCTAAGCAAGCGTTTTCCAGATATTCGCCATTAGGTAATTTAGTGCAACCCAAAAATGCTTTTAAAAACCGCATATTAGCCATAATTACAACTGCCCCATTATAAACGAATAAATTAATGTATTTACCCATATACTTTTTGGTTGCACTAAGCCACTTAAATGCAAATATCTTTAAAAAGGTGGTTCTAAGCCATTCTTAAAAAGTACACCTTTTTTGTCTACAAAACATAGAAGAATATTCTGGAATACATAAATGGTACGTACAGAGTGGTACAATTGTGGCGAGCATGGTGTAGAGGCTAACGTGTTAGTCTCTTACCGCAGCGATCCGGGTTCGAATCTCGGTTCCTTCCACGGATTTTTAATAGCTCGTCACCTCACAGATGGTAATGGCAAAGCCTCTGTGTAGTATTCTGCCAATTCTAGGTAGTAGTTATTTAAAAAAATAACGCCCGTGGTGACACTACCGCGTTGTCTAAAAGGTGCTGTAAAATACAAAACTGTATGTTTCAGTTCTTGGATAGCGTTGACGGAACAGGGTAAAAAATGGGTTAAACATCCAATAACCCGGCACTCACGGTACTTTGGTATTTAGGCATAGGCCTTCGTGAGATGTCACAAAGAAAAAAAATAAAAATAGTGTAGGTGGCGTTCTCTAGTTAATACCTAAAAATTAACATTAGATTTCAATAGCTCATGTCAAAATACCCCTAGATACCGAATTTCATTACAATACTCAAAATGTATCCAATATTATTAAAATAATTTAAAAATATTTTCTGAAATTTAACACCACAGTTAATATCAACTTTTGTACAGAGGTAAGTTTATCGAAATCGAAATATTTTGACGATACAATTCTCCAGTTGAATTTTGGCACATTACTTTGAGACAACCCTGTATAATAGCAATTCTTGTTTTTTATATACGGGGTGATACAGAATGTTGTTACGAAAATTTTAGGGTAGATTTTACTATACAACATTTAAAAAAAAAAATATATATATATATATATATATATATATATATATATATATATATATATATATATATATATATATATATATATATATATATATATATATAAACATTAGGGTGGAGTAAAATAAATTTTAATAAGTAACAAATTCCACCCTCAGGGTAAGAAAAAATATTTCCCCCACTCTAATAAACATGGGTCTGCAAATTTCTTGTTCTCTAGATACAGGGTTTTAAGCCTCTATACCAATATATTTTTTTTATCTTAAATATCCTAAAACGATTTTTCTTTTAATTTTTACATTTAAATACGTCCAGTAGAGTCTTGAAAAGCAACTGAAAGGATATTTCTAACAAAAAAATAATACGCCTCTGACTATGATATATTTTTTGTATTTGTTGTTAACAAAGAATATATATTTATAGTTTTTTAAATTTATAAATTTATTAATAAGAAAACTTTTGGTAAAATGTTCATTAAAATTGTTCGACATGACAGTTCTGTTAAACCTGTTTGGTAATTTAAAAAACATTGATAACGATAGATCGAATCATGAAAAGTAAATTTCACGCCCTATTTTACTATTACCCAACAACAATATTTATCTCTACAAACATAATTTATTTTACCCCTACTTCGTCCCTTTTCATACTATGTTATGTAATTAGTATACCTATAATTAAAACAAATGAAAATTGGAGCGGCTATTAAGGAAACCCTTTCTTTTTTCTGGCCCTCTTGGTTTTTCTTTATGTCTATCGTGGTAGAGTTCTAATTGCAATGAAGTAGAGTTAAAAAGAAACAATGCTTCTAATTAATGGCGTACGGCTAAGAAATTATAACAACGAAAAAAGGGGTGAAAAAGTATACCGGAAAAATAGGCTAACGTTTTTCTTTCTTTTTTTTTAACTGTCAAATTATTTTAAATTGTGGTATTTTGTTTATTTACCAAAATGTTTTTTTTTTTAATTATTTCTTTAAATCAAAAATGGTAGAAACTTAGGTTTGTACATTAGTGTAACATATTTTATAAATTTAGGTTTCATACGACTATTAACAATAATTTTTTTAAAGTTTACTGTTACCAAAATAGGAAGAATGTACAATTCACTAATAGACAAATTTAAATTTTCACAATTGCATATTTAGATTTAATTTTTTAATTTTAAACGTCCTTTCTTTATAACAATTATCGATATTAGCAAAAATACAGGTAGTTTACTCTTAAGAAAAAAAATTGTTTTTGGCCAGACCTCGTAGATGACTGATACAATTTAATATCTGATGATTGCCTTTTAGTTTTTGGATCATGCAGAACTTTTTATAAAGAATAACTATTTTTCTATTTTTCGTAAAATGAATAATAAATAGTTTTTCATGTGGTTCCAATCTTATTAGACACACTGTATAAAGAATTAAAACTAAAAGAAAAACTTACTCAGAAAAAGTTGCAACCCCTTAACGTAGATTTAAGGGCTTTCGCTCAAAATTATTTAATAGTAATCTAATCATAAAATTTGTTCTTAACAAGACTGCCACACGTGAACTGATCCTTTGGAAGCGCCTCAAAAATGTGAAAGACTTTTAGAAATGTAAAAAACTTTTTAATTAAAATGACTGATGATCACACTACAAAAGTAGTGTCAAAGTCGGACCATGAATCATTTAAAATAATTTTATTTTACATTTTTTAAAAAGTTTTTAACATTTTTAAGGCGCTTTTAAAGGATCGGTTTATATCTGGAAGCCTCGCTAAGAACTTATTTTAGGATAAAATTGCTATAAAATAATTTCGACCGGAATCCCTTGATTATGGTTTGGAAATTTTTCTAAGTAAGTTTTTTTTACTTTTGATTATTTATATAACCTAAATAAAAGTTATTATTTTATATTAAATAATTCATTGTTAATTTATTTTTTATAAATAATCTTAATTTTCATATATTATTGTAAGAGCAGAATAGCTCTTCATATACCATAAAAAATTTAGGTTTCTTAGAATATTCATTAAATACCGTTATTTCGAAGAAAAGTCAAAAAATATTTTGTTTAAATTTATATTCCCAGAAACAAACAAACTACAAAAAAAAATATTTTTCTAAGAGAAATTTTAATATGCTGTTGTTAGTGTTGCATGAAAATGTAAACTAATATGACTCTGAAGGGTATTTCGACATTTTGAATAACAAGTTTCCTGCGGAGATTTCCAGGTAGAGAAATTTCCGGAAAAAATAAGGATGTTGCAACATATCAAAATGCAAATATTTTATTGGCTAAAATTAACAAGTGTAAAATTTTAATTAAAATCCTTGTTTTATTTTAAAAACAATTCCAATTTTATGTCAACATAAAATCTAAAGCCATGTACAGACTTGGATACAATTGGGACAAAATTGTCGGCCGACTGTGTCTTGTTCAAAAAATTTTTGAGCAACAAAGTTGGTCAACATTTGCAGATACAAGTGTTTCGCGTCCACACTAGTTTTAAAGCTCGTACAAACCTGCCGATGTTTTCCATATTAAATGGCAGGCACAGGCGGCTTGCCGATTCTTTTGGATGAAAACGCCCACGGATGTTACCATGGCGTTTGCAACAAGTCGGCCGACCGATGTGCAACATTTAAGATACAGTCGACCAACAAATGTTTTCGCCGATTGTATCCAAGTCTGTACGTGGCTTAAGGCCAGGTTTATAAATCAAAATTTAATTTTAGTATTAGTATTAGCATTAGTCACAAGATTCAAGAACATACATTTTAATTGAAGTGTTTATAAATCAAATTTAATTTTCTAGGTCTTAAAAAACGAACTTAAAATTTTCTAAAATCCAAGACTCAAGTCTTAAATAGGAAAACATAATAATTGCTTATGTACCATAAAAAGGTTAAAACTGGTAACTCCTCTTTATTCAAGTTTCATTACTTATTATTTTATTTAATTGAGCAAATTATTGCAACAAAAGTGGCTTAACTTAAGTTAGGTTAATACTAATTCTAATACTAATGCTAAAATTTAATTTTGATTTATAAACATGACCTGACAAGCAAATGAAAGTAGTTTAAAATATCATATCATTTTTTTACCAAGTTTTTAATTATCTGAATTTTTGTTTTATTAATTACAAAATTGGCACTTCTTCATTTTATCTAAACCTTTAAAAATGAAAATGCAAAAAAATATCAAACGATCTGAAAAAACACAGCCAACCTGTCTCAATTTCCACAGGCGATAATCGAAATTTAACGACGAGGTATAAAAACAATCACACGGCGCGGAGAGTGTTAATTTGAGTATTACGGAGGATGAGGTGATGAAGTTATTAAAAGCGATTTACGCCCCCTCGACAGCCCGTATTGTGTAACAGAATACTGTGGAAATCAACATTGTTAAAGCTGCGGAAGGTAAAGAATTTGAGTTTTATCTCCTTTTGTAGTTTTTTTGCATTAAGTTTCCAAAATTATATTTGTTTATTTAATAACTTTATTTATACAGAGGTAATATACGGTGGCAAAATATTATCAAAATTAGTTTTTATATTTTACATCTTAGGGAAGTGAGATGAGAATTTTTGGACCCTAACTGGTGAGATTTGGTGAGATTTGCTTCAACCCCCTCTCCCGATCCTTCAATCTCACGTGATATTTATGGGAATGTAAATAGGTACAATGGTACATTTTTTAAACCGAATATATCGACGAAATAAATTTGAAGAGCAGAAAAAAGTAAAAAAGGGACTCGACCTAAAAAGTGACACTGCATCACGGGATTCATTTTCCTGGAGTGACCCAAATCTCGTTAATTTTTTCCTGCTTCTAGTGAAAGAAAAATTATGTGATAATGGCACAGACCCATCGTCCCCCCACTGCACTGACGTAGAAAATATTTTCCAATTACTATATCTAAAAATTGTGACTTGGGACACACACCAAATTTATACAGGATGCTAATGGCCTTGAGAGGTACACTTTAGAAAAGAAAATTTTAATTTTGAAATTTGCAAAAAAAAGGTTGATTTTTTTAATTACTCCACCCCCAGAAAAATCCAGTTTTAAAAGCAAATCCTCTATTTTAATTTTTTTGTAATTTTTATCAAACTTTGTTGACAAATTCCAAATTTTGCTAAAATATTAAAAAAATTTACAAAAAATTGTGAAGTGAAAAATATTTAACTGGCTATAGTTTAAAAAAAATATAGGGTTTTGAAATTTATTAAATAAAATTTAATGTCACTTGCATCTGATATAAATTTGGTGTGGGTCCCATACCCCAGTTTTTTTATATAATTATTTAACTACGCCAGTGCCACACGGTGAGATTCAACTCGACCCTCCCCCTAAATGCCTCACGTAAGTTATGGACGCCCCCTACTACTTTAATAATGTTAATAACAATAACCATTTTTATTTACGTAAACAACTTACTCTCTTCAGGAAAATAACCTGTAAGATCTATATTTTAACTTTTGTACTTCTGTTTCCAATAAGTCGAAAGAGTACCAGGTTTATTTATTCTTAGACGTCTTTGCCAAAAATCCTTGCCGACATGAACCCCAGGCAAACATTTAGTAAAGAAACACCTTAAGATGTTTTTTATTATTAAAACAGGTCATCACAGCTGTTTTTAAGAACGTAAAAATATATTTTTCTAAATAATACTTATTACAGGCTATTAATTTAACATCTGTGAATTTGTTTTTTATTACCTTTTATAGTTTTCCTAAAGAACATTAAAAGACAAGATACCGCTTCTCTAAGAATAAATGCATCAACTAATTTCTTAAATTGCTTCCACATGTGGCCGCGAGTTTTTACAATAAGGCGCCATTTCTCCTAGTATTCATTTGTTTTTGTGTACCTTGATAGCATATGGTACTGATAAAGTGGACACAAGTTGAAATGGAAAATGATTTTTATGCGACCTCCCTTACTTATAGGAATTTTTATGTCATCCAAAGATGAGTCATTTACCCTATAACAAAATTTTCCTTCCTTTCTCTTCGATAGGTATCGTGACACTCTAAGGCAGGGATGGATGGATTAGTAAATATTATACAGTGGTCGGAAGTAACAAGAATTTTTTTTTGGTCTTTAGTTTTTGCCTTACTTTGAAAAACAGTTTATGGCTTTAAGGGACGCCTTATTTAAAAGTTTTAAGTTAAGCACCTTTTGTTTTGCTCATCAAAATTATTATTTACTAAAAAGTATTTCATGACACGCGTAGGATATCATCTTACATTTTTCTACAAAAATGACACGTTTGTACGAAAAGGTTCGCCATCCCTGCTCTAATGAATAAGTAGCTATAAATATTTTTCCTTTCAGCTTTAACTATAGCAAATAGCAATATGAAGTGCCACCCTTATGCATCTTTACAGTTAATCCGGAGAAGATCCGTTTCTGTATCCTTAGATAATCTACACTGTAAAACATTTTTTGTTGGGTACTCGCCAACAGTCTATCTTGAAAGATTGGGACCGTTTCGGTCCTGGTCCCGAGGTATAACGAGCTGACCCTGTTCAGACCTATTGAGCTCCTATACACTGGCTGGTCGCCTGAAAGAAAATAAAGGAAACCCCCCAAAAATCAAAAAAAAAGTTATTAAAAACGATGTTTCGGTGGCAAGTTGGCCACCGTTGTCGAGATAATATTAAGTTAAAAAGTAAAATAAAAAAATTAAGTAACATTTAAATTAAAAATGATTAAAATTTTAGGCTAATTAGTTACGCGAACTCTGAAAATAGTTTTACATTTGTGTCATGAGTGACATAAATAACTGGTTCATTTATTATTTATATTACAAAAAAGGTTATGACTTTTGATGGGTTTTAGTTTTCCTGAAGATACCTCAGCATCAAGCAAAAGGTAACCAAGTGTTATTTAAATTAACTGAAATTAATGCTACACAATTATCTTTATTTAATAATATATACATAATATATACGCACGTTTTACGTTTTTTAAAACAAGTTTCCTTTGCTAAAATACTCGAAGCATAAATACCTTACCGGACGTCACTGGTAAAAATTATCTTTTTTTTTAATGCCAAAAATGTTTTTAAGTGGGTATAAATTAAATAATATAAAAAAACAATAATTTTCCAAAATTGCTAACACCCTGTAGTTTAAAAACCAAGAGGTTTAGGACATGTAAAGCTTTTTTCCTATTTTTCATTTTAGAATCACCCCTTAAAGTATTGTGTAACGTTTAGGAAAAGCGATTTTTTTTCCGGACGATGGTGGAGTTTGCTGGACGAGGCTTAATCCAAGTTCAGCAACCGCCAAGAGTCCAGAAATATGCTTTTTACGAGTTGCACTTATTATTTTTTTCCGATTAAAGTCTTTTTTAATTTTCGTTTTGAACATCAAAAAACATTAATTATTTTAGTGTAATAAAAACATTTTATTGATCTCTTCTCAGTATAATACGTAACTATGGTATCACATTGTATTGTTTTGTCAGTTCCGGATTAACTCCAATAAGCAAATTAAACAATTGCTTAGGGCACCTCGTTCTGGGAGCACCACAAAGGGGGCACAAAAGATTAGAAAAAAATAGTAGGAACGTCCGTTTTTCTGTAAGAAATAAGTAAGTTAAGAAGATGAGGACCTTTTTTTACTTTTTAAAAATTTTAAAAATAAATATGGTTTTTAGAAACGTGAAGCCTTTTTTTGGTCGTCAAATTTTTTTTGCCTAGAGGGCACCAAACGTGTCGATTGCTTAGGGCATCACGAGGTCTTAATCCGGCACTGTGTATTGTTGATTTAGTTTAACAAACGCTTTCAAGGATTATTGATAGCATAGAAAGCATAGAAAAAGGTAAGCATCCCGAATAAAAATCGACCATGGACAGAAAAGCACATTGCCCAGCAACGTCCTTAATCTACAGAAATAACGCATTTTGAAGGTATTGGAAACATTTTGATTTCCATCTGATCGTAGAAAAAGATTATTTATGAACGTGTCGCTTGACGTCACCTATAGATATCTAAAATTATTACCTTTGTTTATTTTTTATAAAATTCCCAAGTTTTTTTTTTAGTGTAACCACAGCAAAAATCTGTTGGAAGCGTAGTATAAATAAATGAAGATAATATCAATACAAGGTCCGACAATTTGTTTATCATGTTATTGTTAAACTATGAAATCCCCAGATATAAAGTGTTATGTTTACTTTTAGCAAAAGGAAGATAAAATGCTGATGTCAATAATCAGGACCAATACTTTTTATTAAATTAATTTCTTAAAAATTTGTAAATAAAATAAGTAAAATATATATTGATCAATCGTTACTTGGTGGAGCTCCATGTTCATTGTATTTAATAAAAGAAAATATTTATTTTTTTACACTTTGCTTCTTTTAATTAAAGTAGTGTTTTTGCATGGATAGTAAATGTTTAAAAGTAGTAATGTATGTTAAAAGTATTAAGATAAAAAAAGTTCTTAAGCTAGTCCAGCAACAGGCTAAACTTTATATAAATTAAACTGTGTTACAAAATGTATTTTAAAATACAAAACTTTATTTAATTAAAAAAAATATGTAAGGTTGTCTAAATTTAACTGTGTTACAAAATGTATTTTAAAATACAAAACCTTTATTTAATTTAAAAAAATATATTTAAGGTAATGCTTATCGTTTTCTTAAAAAGTATGTAGGTTTTCGAGTGGCCCTTCTATTGAGCGCTTCTAATACATCCGTAAAATGGTGTCAAATCTGTTTATCTAATTTCGTCCGTTGAAAAGTGAACGAACAGTAAGTTTGGCATAGAGTTTCATTTACAGTATATTTATTTGGTAGATAATAAAACCAAAAACAAAAACAAAAATTCAGCGATTAAAAAGACACGCGGTTTATCAATTCTGTCTCACTTTCAAAATATTTCCCTTTTGGCTTGCACACTATTTAAACGACGCGATTAGAAAGAAATAGTTGACT